>JAVYIG010015215.1:0-37293 GCA_035222895.1 Strongylocentrotus droebachiensis
GTTCCTCTCCTGGGTTTGTTAATCTTATGTTGTGTTCTTCTTCATCTTCATTGCTCAAGAAGTGAAAGGACCACTTACAAAAAAAAAGTAATGAGGGGTCCTGTGTATACCCTACATGTATGATCATTATTATTATTATGTAGTGCTTTGAATGTGCATTAGACATCGTTCTGTACACACAGGACCTCCTGTAAATAAGGACAAATCCCTTTGTAAACAAAGAAAGGGAAGAACTAGAATAAAATATCCCCTCCACTATATACACTTGCAACATAAACTTAGTTCCATTTCCTTTTTAGTGAATTGATAGGTGGTCGTTTAATATTTGTGTGCTAAATATCCTGAAAATTTTACCTGCATGGGACTTTCAGCTTCATCTTGCAAATATAAGAAATGTTGTAATGTCTACTCATCAGTTAACTCCTTCCAGCTCTTCATCAGTATCAATCTGTTGGAACAAAAAGAAAACAAAATCAATATAGATCTAGCATAAAAGCTATTTTTCATGTCATGGTTGGCCTTAATTTTAATATGGTGTGAAAATCAACATTCCAATTTAATGGACCACAGTACAAAGTAAAATTAAATGGAAGATTTAACTTGTGCCTCAAAAGTGCTTTATATGGCCTATAAATATAAAGTTAATATAAAGTTAATATAAAGTAGTCTTAAGTAGAATTGGTTTATTAAGACAAGAAGAAGTGGACTACATAAGTACACATAATTGTGGACAAGGGGTCTTCTCTTACACAAACAAATAGATTTATCAACATGAACTGCACGATTTGGAGAAGAAAAAAATCTCTAATATATTAAAAGTAATAATAATAGGGGTCAGGCACGTACGCAGGGGGGGGGGGGGGTGGGGTTAGACCTCCCCCTTGAGTTTTTTTTATGAAAATGTTTTTCTGGAAACCCCCCCTTTTTGAGTGTTGATTTTTTAAAAATAAAAAAAAATCCTAATTGATGACCTAAAAAAGACCCCCCCCCCCCCGCTTATTCAGCGGCTGGCTGAGTCGTTGCGAAATTTTTGGCCCGATTTCAAAATGTTAACCCCCCCCCACCCCCCCTGATCTAGATCTAGTAGATCTACAGACTCCAGGGACTAGGCTCTAGTAGTAGATCTATACTAGAGTCTAACAAGTTAGATCTAATGACAACTTGACAAGCACACTGAAGTCTGAACCCACACAAAATCTAAATAAACAAATCCTAGTGTTGATGTTTTTTTAATATTCTTTATTAATAATAGACCTACATCTAAATGAAATAGGATTTGGAGTTGTTTGAATATCAATGGTCACAGATAATTTTGGTATAAATAAAGTTGACACGCACCGCGTATGATGCAACTGAGCGAACGGATGGCACTGATAATATTTAGTAAAGCCATCAGAGTCCACATCTACTAAAGATTTTAACAAGAATTAATCCACTTTGATTATCAAAAAAAAATCATGCTTCGTAGATTATTTTAAGGTGAAACGTTAAATCTAGATTTAAATTAAATCGATGATTGGTGAATAAGATTCATGATGACGATCAAATCTGAAATAAAACTTGATTAGAAAGTGTGATCTTGATGCAAATGAGCACCGAAATTCCCCGGGGTGGGCCTGCCGGAACGCCGGGGCCCTAACTGGAGTACTAGGGTGAAATGACGGCAAACCGCAGTCAAACTACTTCATGACGATGAAAATCAAAGTGCAATTTCAGGAGCAATATTTTACTAGTCTTTTCCCCAAAAATCTGTTGAGAACTGTCTCCAAATGTAACGAAATTACCGTACATCACGAAGACTATTGCAGCTTTTTCAAAATTGATGACTAAATTTACTTAATCTACTCATATTTCAATCAATTACTCACCCATTCTCAATGAACTAACTCTTCTCAGTTTGTGCGAGTGTAGTAGCGTCGTGCATAAATCTGCATAATTAAAGTGACGCAATGAGGTCAAATATATTATTTTTTTTTTGTTTTGTAATATTGTTTTATTGTATTCATTCAGTACAAAATATCTAACAAACAAACATACAGCTTCATTGATTTACATATATCAAAATATAAAGAAAATTGTACATCTCTCAAAAATACTTAAGATAGTTTAATACACAGTACATAATATTTAAATTGAATTATACTGAACGAATATTATAAATCAAAGAGTTACCTACAGACAGACAGACACACCACACAGGCTCACATACTCAGACACACATACACACTGACATATCCCCCTCCCCCCTTCATTCCAAATCTCAACAAATCCCCCCTCCCTTCCCGAGCATTCGCATCTACATATTTGTTGGAAATCCCGTCTCTTCCTTTTCCTTAAGACCAAATTATATATTTAAAAAAAAAAAAAAAAAAAAAAAAAAAAAAAAAGTCTGAGTCTGAGAAAGAAGTATTATCCGGTTTCTTAAACGATACTATCGATAAAATACATATTCATGAGGCTGTTATCCAATCAGAAAGCCGCCTCGGGTGCTTATTTTGTCTTCAAATGATCCAATGACAATGACAATGACAATGACAATTTATTCTCATGTCACCCACATTGGGGTATTGGAGAAGGTTACAATCAGTTTGAATTTGTCAATTAAACACTGTGAAATATACAATACAATACAAATATAATTAATATTAATCCATACAAAATAACACTATCGACAATAGTGAGAAAAATTATGATGATAATGATAATAACAATATTGATGATGATAATAATAATAATAATCAAAAACAAAACGATAATATTAATTAAAACGATAATTAATGACGAACGTCTTTGGGCTGAACAGTAATGTTGTGTAAAAAAAATATGCGCTACCGGTATAACTACAGCTGTTGAGCGCCCGCTTGTGATAATGAAAAGAAGGCCGAAGGTCGACCAGCTGCTGACATTTTTCTTAGGTTTGTTTACCATGACAACACTTGACTGACTGAGGGCTCACGAGAACTGTTTTCCCCTGAAATATAGGTCTAAGTGTTGTTTTAAGATAAATATCACGATTCATGACGGGCTACCGATGTCTAGATTATCGTCCCCCAAAGAGCAGACTTGGTCACAACTTCAAGAAAGGTGAGTGTCTGTTTGCTCTCTGTTGCCCCACGTATTGAAAAATATGCGTGCTGCTTGTAAACGCGATGTACCACTCCACAGTATTTTACTGCTATTTAGGTGTCATCAATCGTCACTAAAGTACCGATTTTTAGTGAAATCAGTTGAATTTTGTACAGTGGTGTTTGAAATGTTGAGAATCAATAGCACAGCTTTTAATACACAGCCAGGATAGTAATGCACATAGATCTAGATCTAGAGTCTAGTCTAGCCTAGGTCTAACTTTACACCTCAATGTGTACGATGTACGACAACCTAATTTTTTAAACAATTGATCCTAGATCTAGATCTAGATCTAGTCATGATTGTCATGGAGGGAGGGACATTATTAGTCAAACGATTTATTAAAATAGACTAGGTCTAGACCAATATCTAGAAGTGTAGGTCTAACCTTTATAATTATAATCAGTTAATTGGCAAGTTTACTTTACGTCTTTAGTTTTTTTAATAATAATAATAATAGTGCCATAGGTCTAGATGTCTAGAGTAGGTATGTTGCAATCTCCGCGGTCAGCGGCGGCTAAATTGTGTCAGTGAGAGTGTTCGCGTGCGTAGGAGGGGCTATGGGGATGTCCCCTAAAATGCAGATTTGTCATTGGTTATCGCAGGAATTTTCTTACTAGGTCTACGTCATATTTTTTACGTAGTCTAGAGGTAAATATAATCTTCAAAATGATGTGCGTCGAATTTCCTGAACTTCTTGGATTAGTTTGATACCATCATCCTGAAAGTGACACTCGTTTTCAACGCTTTCAAAATCACCCATCGCAAGTTCTAACATCAGAAAAAGTAAGTCTAATGTTTAATTTATATTATAATCTTGTATTTGATAAAGTTTCATGTCATTCCTATGATTCGAAATATGAAATTTTGGGCCCGGAATTGTGCTCTGTCACTGCCGAGTCGATCGCAATTGTGTTTGATTGTTGTGGTCCGTGCGGGCGGATACGAACGTGCATTGACCCACCTGTGATAATACATGTAGTGAGATACGATATACGTGACGAAATACGTGCGATGAAAACAAAAGTTGTTTTTCGTTCAAGATTTTGCATATAAAAACTTGTCATAAACTTACAAATATGCAATATTTTATCTTCTTAACTATTATGATTGTAATATTTCTCGTTGATTTATGAATTTAACTATCGTGAAATACGATGTTTGTCGATCCTTGAATATATGTCGTGTGGGAATTTGAGTGTATTTCGTATTTTGATTCCGTGTGTGTTAGTATGCTGCGCGTTTTCGTGCAACGGTGTGCCTTGAAATAAGACTGTATAAAATGCCTATTGCTGCATCAAACTTGTCCGTAATTGCGCTATGATATCTTTTCGTCACCGTAGCTCTACGTGCTCTATGAAGGGATAGTATAGCGCGTGATCTCCTTGTGCGTTAGGTTTGTTGTTGTTTTTGTTCATAAGGATTTATTAAATTACTAGTAATATTATAGTCTCGTTTTCAGAGCTGTTTCAATAATTGAATACAATTATAATTGATCAATGCAAAAATAAAATTGTAATCATGAATTTCGTCCTCCTTTCTTACAAAATAATCAGGGAACACATGTTTTTTTTAAATATATAGAGCGCTAGAGCAATATATTATTCACACAATATTTTTAAAAGCAATATAGTTATATACATGTAACTGTCAAACTTGAGATTAATTTCCCCCATGACACTGCTCTAGCTCCCACCTCACCCCCACCCCACACGCACGCACGCACACACACACACCCACACACACACACACACACAAATACAGTTAAGTAATGACAGAAACTTTGCAATAATATTTATTTTCCATTTCATTACATTTAGATGCCTCCAAAGAAGAGACACAAAACCGGATTGGATCTCGCTGCCCAGCCTGGCGTAGCCAGAAGTCATCTCGAGTTGAATTTCCCTGACCTGCCAGCATCCCGGAGTGATCTGAAAAATGGACATGTGCTGTGCTTGTATCTTTTGAACGATAAAAGTCGGACTACTACCGAGAGACAGCTGAGCTCCCATTTCTCCTTGCATCATGGGGAAGGCTATTCGTATTCAGCTATATCAAGTGTGCAGGTCCTTGTTAAAAAGACTTTGCTGAAGTTTAAAAAACTGAGCAATCCAAAGGAATTTGATGTGTTCTCAAGTATCTGTGATGAAACTTTCAAACTCAAGAAGAAACCTGAAATAATTGCATCCAATGACATTGCTCGATCAGCTGCTATTGGTACAGACCCCTCATCCTCTTCTGCTTCCCATTCTGAGTCCTCGACATCTGGATTGCAAGAGCCAATTCGCCATGAGAAATCTCTGGACACAACAGCCAGCAGTCATGATCTGCCTGATCCAAATGCAGCAACACCAACATCAGAAGACACCATTCCACAGCCTACTCCAACAACTTCTGGTGCATCGACAAGAAGCAGAAAAGAACTTCTCACCCCAAGAAAGGAAAGACTGAAGAAAAGACTAGAATTTGCTTCTAAATCCAAAGCTATTCTTGCACGAAAGTACCAAGTGAAATTCAGTGACCTTAAGACACAGTTAAAAACTCCAAAACGTGTTATCAATCAGTCATTGAAGAGAAAGCAAAAGATCATTGAAGGCAAGGATACAAAAATCACGGTACTGAAATCTAAACTACAGGGTACTGAACTGGCTCAAGAGCTTGCTGAAACCAAAGCTGAACTCTTGAAACTAAAAAAAAAAGAAAGAAAATTGCTCCAGATCCGTTATGAAAAGAAAAAGGAGACTGTTCCAATTCGCAAATACAGGAAACTGCAGAAGAAACTGAAGGACAGAGAGGAAGATGTAAGACAACACGAATTTGATAACCTTCTCCTGCAGGAATCGCTGGAAAATCTCGAGGCTGCTGGTAGCACTGTCAGGGCTAAAATTGACAAGAAGACTTACTCTTCAACAACAAGAATGACTGTGTTTGACTGCATTGTCAGCAACACACCAACTGCCAGCATTCCAGTTCTAATAAACCAGATCTACCTAAGAAGTGGACGAGAGCTCGACCAAGTTCCACAAAGGAGCACCGTTGAACTAATGGCGAGAGAGCTTGGGGCAATTGCAGAGCTGCAAGCTGCGGAAGCTTTACTTGCCACGAAGGATGCCACTGTTGGTTTCGACGCCACCACACAGGAAGAGATGCATATAAACAGCATCCATTTCACCACACCGTCGACATGCATATCTGCAGCTGTGGATGAGTTGGCTGGCGGCACAGCAGAGGATTATGCACAGCATATCTGCGACACTGTGGATAATCTAAGCGATACATATTGCCATTTCAATGACAACGCAAACGTACAAGAGACTAGAGAACAATTGATTAATAACATTACGAATACGATGTCGGACAGGTGTGCTGCCAACCACGCAGCAATTAGAGTGGTGAACAGAGAATGGGGCAAGACATTAAACGAGCTCAATTGCCACCTTCACCCTCTTGACTCCATTTCCTCTTCTGTTCGCTCGGCCTTAAAACAGCATGAGGAGATGTCACAAGGCAAGGTCTTTGGCAAGGACTGTCTGGCAGCAAACGTCATCCTCCAAATGAACATGCTACGCTACAAAAATGCCAAAGGGGACCCCAGAGGCTTTGTTGCCTTTTTAGATGACAGGCACATTCCTCGTGGTGTCCTTCCTCGCTACCGTGGTAACAGGCTTCACATCATCTTCCACATCGGTGGAAAGTTACTGGAGCACTACGATGACTTTGTTGCTCTCCTACGTAGTGGCACATCATGTGGTGGCCTAAGAAATGCCATTCTCCATGACTTTACCATGGATCAAGCCCAATTAGAACTCCAGGTGTTGGGCCTTCTTGGGAAGCACTTGACAGGCCCATGGATGAAGAAGTTTTACACTTCAAGCCAAAATGAAATCAACCATGTGGATGGAATTCAGGTCGTCAAAGGTGTGATTGGCACCTTGAAGGAAGCGGCAGAGCATCCAAGAGACATGTTGACAGCCTCTGAGGATTTCTTCAATGAAGAACTTCATGTGGACCCAACTCTACAGGCATTACGAGAGCGTCCAGCAGATGACGAGTTCAGTTCTACGATGAGCAAGTGCCTGCAAGCCATCATTGTTGTCTTGGAAAGGCAATATTCAAAGTATTTCCAGGTGGACATAACCGAGAAGTTACGTGAGGAGGTGGCTTCTGCGAGGTCCCATAACATCGACTCTGAAGAGATCATGGGGATGTTCAGTGCCATGAAGCAGAAATGCCCCAATGCGACAATGTGCTATCTGTCGTGCAGGATGAGGGCCTGCAAGAATAGAACAGTGCAATATCTCGACGAGTTAGAGGAGGCAAGAAAAGAAGATGTGCTCCAAAAAGCAGTAAAGTGGGGCAGGATGCAGAGGAATAAGCGGAAAAGGAAACAAAGAGAGCTGAGACAAGAAATCATCAGGAGACAAAAGGACAAAGAACAATCACACGAAACGAGGGAAAGGAAAAAACTTGAACAAAAATTGAAAGAGACCGACCTGGAAAGTGTTCGCATTGCTTTTCCTAACTTGGAATACTCAGAAGCAAAGTGTGCCATCGTAGAGGATATCCTGGGTGGCAGGATAGTAGGTAGAAAAGCATGCCATGCACGGTATGAAAACCAAGAACTTGCTGTCTACAATGCTAAGTGTGAAAAACTTAAAAATCAAACATACAGAGTAGCATATTGGTCACAATCTGAGATGTACGACGATGCTACTGACTATGACATCTCAATGTTTCAGATGGCTGCTGATGTCCTGTATGGGGATTTGGTGTTTTGCTAAGCAGCTGTAAGTAAATGCCACATTCTGTTGATTAAAAGGTTAATTCAATTAAGTTCAAAATGGGTTACTCGTTGTAGAAAATTTCTTTGAGATATCTCAATTTTCTGGAGTCTGTCTGGAGTCTGTCTGTCTGGAGTCTTATCAAACAAGGACTGTAATTACCAACAAGGCAACACATTGTTTATTACTACATATCTAGGACTCTAGTGTTACTTTTTCTTATCCAAATTGTTTATTACTACATATCTGGGACTCTATTGTTACTTTTTCTTATCCGAAGAATTCCACATTTTGTATTCACAACGGTTTCTGTCACAGTGGCCATTCACGTAATTAACTAATTTGACCTAATTAGTTAATTAACCATTTTAATACTATGTCATTTTGTAAGAGATGTATCCCATTTTGTTCGAAATGGGTAAATCTATAATTGTAGAAAATGTCATTAAGATATCTCAATTTTTAAGAAAGTTATGACATTTTAAGTCGTTCAAGTGGTTATTCTCGATCACAGCTTTTGTCTTTAGCTCATGTTGAAACAATAGAGAACAAAAGGTCCATTTCCGAACATTAAAATGTCCATAACTTTCTTAATACATATGATATGAAAGTGTATTAGGTATCAAATGAAAGGTATTGACAAGCTCTATATGATGAGATAGATTACAGGCACTGTTTTTAATATTTAATTTTTTTGTAACATCCCTACATAGAGTTTAGTAATTTCAAGTCCAAGATCCAAGATTTTTTTTCGCACTGACATGAAAACAATAGATCTACATTCATGAAAAGTAACAAACAAGTTCATCATCAACAAGAATAAATTAATGAACTATAATAAGAATGTTTTAAAGACATTGAAAAATGTGGAGAAGAGTCTTTAGAATTAGATTGATTGTTTGAAAATTTGATGCAAAAAAATGACAGACAATTTAAACAAGAGACCCACACATTTTCCTTTTATTTTATACCTAAATGACGGGGAAAATACACTGGGGCTCGGGCGAATTTGCCACTGAAATGCCAAAAAGAGCCCCAAAAAATTTGCATAGAGTTCAGTGCAAAACAAATTAAAGGGTGTTATTTTCATGCAAGCAAGCTTGAAAAGTAGCCCCTGCAATTGTTAAAATATTTTTTTCCGTCTGCCATGAAGTCCTCATTGCATTGTCCCCTTAAAAATGAAAACTAAAAAAAGTATAAGAGAGACAATTGAATATTAAATCTTGAAAAAAGTTGAATTACCAGTAGTATAGATTGGATTGACAATTTTTCAACATTTCCTTTTTGGAATACTAGACCTCTAGCCTAGGTCTATTTTACACACTCCTAATCCTATCTTTTATGTGGGTATTCTGAAAAACAATGCTAAACTTCACCTTGTTACGATTGATTAGGCTCTCAGATAATTTGGCAATGACTTTCCGCCGCATCTGAGTTGCTAATGCATATTAAGTTAACCCAGATCCGTGATTGTATTGCTGGACTTGAAATAAAGAAATTATGAGTTGTTTTTGTTTCATTGTTTAGATTGCGAAATAGCCGTGAAAGAAAGGAGCTTCCTCTTGGGGCTGGGTTAGACGATGGAACAGCGCCAAGCAGGTGGAGATCTGTTCCTCCAAACCCTTTACCAAGGTATTGAACATGGAAGATGATGGTGTAGATGATGATGATGATCAATAATGATGATAATAGATTTAGAAGAGACAGAAAAGAAAGAGCAAAAAAGAAAAAGAAGAAGAAGAAGAAGGAGAAGGAGAAGGAGAAGAAGAAGAAGAAGAAGAAGAAGAAGAAGAAGAAGAAGAAGAAGAAGAAGAAGAAGAAGAAGAAGAACCTATGAAAATGATTTAAAATTAACCTTCAATGAGATTAAAGCACTTAACCTACCTTCCTATTTTGCTGTTTGGTACTTTCTCTATACTTTACAAATTACCTTGTGCCAATCACATTTCTATCTCGCTTAATTATTATTATTATTTTTGTTTAATGTATTGCTTCATAGGATTGAGAGCCCCTCCCAGCCAGAGAGCCTCCGCCTCACATCGCCAGAGCTCAGGGGGAGCCATTACTCCAGGGTGCCTCCTGTCCAAGGTTTTCCATCCCACAGGTATGCTAGAAGGCATTTTTGCTTCCACAACTACAGTATTGGCCATTGAGGGCAGCACCCCGGCCATGGGTATATTTAGCTAAGGCACTTCCTGTTCCTATACAAATACAGTAGGCTGAGAACTGGGAAGTTTGATAAGTTACAAATTATGATGGGGCCTGCCTAGATCTCATCAAATCTTCAGGGGAGCTCATGAAGCCTGAACGATAGTTTACTTTAGCAAAATGACGAATTAGTTGACACTGCTTTACATTTTCTATGGAAGCCGGAAGAAACCTTGTCTTATCGTCTTCTCCAGTATCGTATCTGCTCATGTGCTGACCTGCAGGAAGGTTGCCATCTACAGTTGAACATTGTATTGGCGGTAGGGTTAATTGATGTGGTAGCCTGTTAGTTCAATGCGCTATCACATTAAGTCTTTACCAGCTTTGGTTGTCAAATGGAATAAACAGTGCCTTGAAACAGTAGACTTTTGGTGCATCTTCAGACAGTGAAGCTGTTAAGAGATCCAGTTGAGATATTAGGGCCTGTTAGATATAGCAAGGAAAGAGCTTACTGTAGGAACTATCGGTTACCAGAGCATTGTACAAGGAGAGCCAGTTTACCTCCAGTTTACCTCCAGACAAATTGTTTTATTAGTTCTGGCATTAGCATTTATGTTATAAGATAATTTAGAGTTACTGCAGGTTGCATTGGTATTCATTGTTTGTTGATTGAATTTTCAGTGCTGATGTATGCTTTCTCTTTTTGTAGACCGCATTCGGACGATACACTCAGTTTAAAAAGTCACAACTCAGAAACAACTCCAGAGCCACCCCTTGCCCCTCCAAGTTATGCAGCTCCCCCCTACATCCCAAATGGAACAGCCCACTCTGCACCCGAGCCTGCATACAGAGAGGTGCCAGCCTGGGACCAGTACACTGGCAGGCGGGCGGGGACAGAGAGGAGAGAAGCGAGGGATGGGAGAAGGAGAGGGAAGAAGACGTACTATGTGAGGCAGGGTAGTAGAGGTTTTGAAGATGATGCAGAAGAGCTCATCTATGCTAATCATCTCGAGACGGTGGATGCAAGAAGGAGGGACCGGTATCCTGATAACGGGAGCAGGGTTGAGGGACCTAGATTAGTGGAGTATGATGATGTCCTTGGCCCAATAGAACTTCCAAGAGTTCCAACGCAAAGACAGGTAAGGAATGTCTTACTCTCACCTTAATAAGGGATTGGTTTTAGATGAAATGCCTGTGGGTGAGGGGCCATTTTTTAAATAAGTCTACATATAAGTTTCATTAGGGTAGTTGACAAATTAACATTAATTCACAAACCATATTGAAAGAACATGCAAAAGAAGTAACATCAACATTTGGTGATGGCAGAGTGAAAGCAGCCAAGCAGGCATGCATGCTGGCACCTCTCTGTATGCTGGCTTGGGTGTTGAGGTGGTTGTTCCATTTGAGATGTAGGGGGGAGCTGCATAACTTGGAGGGGCAAGCGACAAACACCCAATCCAAAGCCCCTTTTTTTTTTAAGGGGGTTTGGACTAAAATCTTTAGTGTCCCTATGAGTTGTACGTTAAAATTATAAAATTTCTAGGGTCCCCACTTAGATTTTTTGGGATCAATGTGTCCCGGGCGCCTGTTAGTCTCAAGCCCTGCCCCTTGCACTGTGGTCTCTCCATTCCTGCCCAAAAAAACTTGGGGCCTGGATTGGCATGTAGCCATCTCCGATTCCACAAACCTGCCAGATTGAACAAGTGATAAACAAGGTCGTCTTCTATTTTTAGTGTAATGAACAAGAACATTTTAACCCTAATTAAAGTTCTTGTCATTTTTCCAATGAGGATCCTACATTAATGTGTACCATTGTACTTCAATTCAATGTTGTGTCTCATACGTTTTAGGAATCCAGTGCTGTAGTACGCATGCATGATGAGCTGTTTGCCCGGACATTCTTAGAGTATTTCCTAACGAGCTGTCTGCAAGATGACATGGTCCTTGAAGTTGCTCTCGATGTCATGTCCAGCGTCAGGGAAGAAAGGGTGAATTTCTTTTTTTTAATTTCTCTTTCACACATTTTAAAGGTATAGACCAGTTCTGGTCATGCGATTTCATTGTGAAAAAAAACATTGTGGAATCGATCAGAAAAGGTTGATCATCTTGCATACAAGTATTGGTGTGTACCGCAAGGGTTCTGGAACCATCAAAATGATAAGAAATTTGGCCCAGTCTTGGTAAAGTTACTAGCACCGTACACAGAAAGATGTATATGGGACTACGCAATATCTATCCAGTCCGGACAGATATAATAATTTACCAAATATATCAATTAGTAGGTGGTTTCCAGGAAAATTTGTATCATCATGTATTAGTCAAAACATATTCTTTCACATGGTTAGTAATAAGAGCTTCCATTTCATTTTTTTGAGAGGGGGGCATTTCCAAAACTGGCCTTTACCTTTAACCCCTTCTGTGGCAGGGAGGGGGTTAAGGATGGGATGGGTGAGAAAATACACCATATTCGTTATTCTCTCTTATTCCAAGAGAAATTCATAAATTGATTGAAAGAATAATGATGGTAATAATAAAAACAAAAAATCATTTCCATCATTTGCTAAGATTTTAGACGCCAAATTTCCTGCCTGTATTAGGAAAATCAAGGAGAAGGATTTTTTAAAGAAATCGTCCATCTCATGAAAGGAAATCAATTGATAGAAACAATGATGATGAAAATAATGACAATAATAAAATCATTTCTGTCGCTCCTTGGGATCTCGAAGGTCAGCTACCCTGGTCTGTCCTAGATATCGGAAGAAAGATTCTTGAAGATTTTCTAGAAAAAGTCGTCCAACCCATACGAGAAAATAAATTGATAGAAACAATAATAATGATGAGAACAATAATAAAATCATTTCTGTCTCTCCACAGGATCTCGACCGTCAGCTTTCCTGGCCAGTCCTGGACATGGGAAGAGAGATACTTGAAGAAGTTGTTCATGAGAACCTTCGAGATATGGCCTTCATTGAACTTAGAGCTTCTATCAAGGGGTGAGTGAGTCCAGCATGTCAGGAAATTTCTGTGGTAGTATTTCCTTGTCACTAATGCACTTCTGTATGTGTAAGTATGCACTTGGAGGAATAAAAAGCGTTTAAAGCCCCACTGTATTTTTCTCCTATTGTTAAAGCCACACTGTACTACTTGTAGCTAATTGCTCCCTCTATATTAAAAACAATGCCTAATAGGTACCTGTTGGTCCCCCATGATCCTCTTTTCCTTATGTTAGTTGAGAGCTGAGTTGATGAGATAGCCATCGGTCAGTGAACTCGCTGAGTGGTCTAGTCTCTCCTATCCACATTAGAACAGACAGCCTTTAAATAAAATACATTTTTTTAGCCAAATATGCCCACATTTTTAATATAAAGTTTGTTGGGTTTTAGCAATTTCATTTATTGTCCTTTCAGCTCTTCGGGTGACTTGTCGTTATGTGACGAGAATGTGTCCTTTTTTTACTGTTAATAGCTCTTTTGCCAGTGGCATCACTGAGCCAAAACAATTAGTTCCTGATTCATTTAGTTGTTAATTCTGATCCACCATACCTCATGTTCATACGATGTGATGTTTAACTTAAAATGAAAAGATTCAATAGAACATGTAGTACCCCCCCCCCCCCCCCCAACAACAAAACAAACTGTTATTCTTCTGAGAACACAAAGCTGCCTCAAGATTTTGAGAAAATGATATACGGTATTGTGTTTTCATCACAAAGCCTTCATAACAAAAAAAAATCCTGGAAATAATCTTATTGCAAACTCTGGGGGAGGGGGATATAATTAGGGTGGTGTGAAGCAGTCGACTCAAGATGGAAAGCAGAGAGAGACAAAAGATGGTAGGGTCACTAAAAGCTGTCTTTAGTGAACAGATGCAAGTTCTCTGCATAAGAAGTTGCTTGTAATATCGCACCTAAGAAAAGTCAAAGGCAAGTCCTTATTATTGGTTGAGATGGAAAGCAGAGAGAGATAGAAGATGGGAGGGACACCAAAATCTGTCTTTGGTGAATAGTTTGAGGTTCTCTGCATAACAAATTGCCTGTTACATTGCACCTATGAAAAGTAAAATGCAAGTCCTAATTATCATGTTAAATTTATTGGTTGAAAATCAAACTGTTTAACAATTTTTGAGCTGTGTTTAAAGTTCTTATGCAACTGTCTATGCGAGAGAGCCCTCAAATTGACCGTCAATTTTATACTTTTCCTCCTTTGCATTAGATTCTGGAGCATGGTCTTAGAGACCCCCTCCATCTACAAACCCATCGCTAGAGACCTCCTGAGGGAGGTGATCGATGAGGAAGTAGCATCCGTCGTACCTGAAGCCATCTCGGAGCTCGTCACGGAATACTTCGTCCAGAAAGATGTAGTGGTGGACTTCAACATTATGTTTGATGAGGTCATTGCAAGCCTCTTGCCAGACATGGTAAGCATGTAGTAAGCATGTAGTAAGCTTGTAGAAGGCATTTAGTAAGCATGTAGTAAGCTTGTAGTAAGCATGTAGTAAGCATGTAGTAAGCTTGTAGTAAGCACGTAGTAAGCATGTAGTAAGCACGTAGTAAGCATGTAGTAAGCTTGTAGAAGGCATTTAGTAAGCATGTAGTAAGCTTGTAGTAAGCATGTAGTAAGCATGTAGTAAGCTTGTAGTAAGCACGTAGTAAGCATGTAGTAAGCATGTAGTAAGCACGTAGTAAGCATGTAGTAAGCATGGTAAGCAGGTAGTAAGCAGGTAGTAAGCACGTGGTAGGCATGTAGTAAGCAGGTAGTAAGCACGTAGTACCTAAGCAGATAGTAAGCATGTGGTAAGCAGGTAGTAAGCAGGTAGTAAGCACGTGGTAGGCACGTAGTAAGCACATGGTAGGCATGTAGTAAGCAGGTAGTGAGCAGGTAGTAAGCAGGTAGTAAGCATGTGGTAGGCATGTAGTAATCACGTAGTAAGCAGGTAGTAAGCATGTGGTAAGCACGTAGTAAGCACGTAGTAATCACGTAGTAAGCAGGTAGTAAGCAGGTAGTAAGCACATAGTAAGCACGTGGTAGGCACGTAGTAAGCATTTAGTAGGCATGTAGTAAGCATATTCCAATGTATGAATTGGAGGTGTAGGTAGAGGTGTTGTGATATAGTGGTTCATTCACTTAAATCTCAGTCCAAGGGTTGAAAGTTCAAATCCCAGCCCATCACCAAACTCCTTAGCAAGACATTAGTCCACATTTGCCACTCTCCACCTAGGTGTTAAAGGCAATTGCTGTGGTAATAAGAGTACTTAGGAAGAACAGCTAAATTGTTATTTGCACCATATATCAACATTGCTGGGTGTTGTGAGTTATTAAGTCAGAGAGAAAGCCTGATTAGCAGCGAATTGTAAAATCATATCATCGTGACATCATACCAGTCACATGTCTGGCATCTGGCTGGTAGCTGATTTGGACTTTTCTCTGATAAGAAGTTGAATCGTAATGCCTGAATGTAAATTTTGTGCAAATCTCATGTTCGTATCAATAAATCTTTCAGTTTGGGCAGAAAAAACAAAACAATATGGTTAATAATTTACTATAAATGTACAATAACACTGCATGGAACTCCATCTACATGCTTTTACTACATACTTTTCGCTGCACCCCATTTAGATTCTTGAGGCTGTATATGATGAGAGCATTGAGTCGCTTGTGGAGGGTATCATCCAAGATGAGATAGTCTCCCTTGCCAGCAGTTTTGTGGAGGACTCCTTTGCAACTGGCAGACCTAAACTCCCTGTCAGCCCGGTGCAGAGACTACAGAATCAGAGTGAGGTGAGAAAAAAAACACTAAATTAAGTTCTTACATATTGACTAATCAGTCCTAAACTAATAATGTAAGAAAAACGTGTGCACTCTTTTATGAGAATTTACAAATGTGTGTATTGCTGATATTTTAACTCTCATTAAATGAAGTAAATTATAATTTTTTGTTTAAATTTAAAAAAAATATAAGCACACAACAATAAATTAAGTAAAATAAGGAAAGTACAGACACTTCAACTATCTATAAGTTGAGAGAAAGTAAAATAGACCAAATATATATAAAGGGGCAAAAGAAAAGAAGAAGGAGAAGAAGAAAAGGGGGACAAATTTAACTTGAGATAAGTCTCTGTGCTTTGCTAGAAAAGAATTAGAAAAAGGACTAGAGTATGTGAAGGGCTACAGAAAAATTGACAGGTGAAATTAGAAGTTGTTAGTAAGAGGCATTCTATTTACTCCTCCCATTCCTTTTCCAGATCAAAGCTTTAGCTGATAACTTCTTGCTAGATGTAGCCATCTTTGAGAATATGTTGGCAACTCGTCTCCTCCCCAACCAGCAAGTGTGGACCGATGAAGAGTATTTGGACCTTTACTTGGATTGTGAGTACATGATGAATCTTTAAAAGTATAATGAATTTTTAGATCTTTAAATCGGCAATGTTAATATGTAATTTATTTATTACAAGCTTCTTATTTAACACATTCAGTCAATCATATGTCTGGCTAGTGGCTACCCTAACTGCACATCTTGGGGGAAAAGTAACTTTTTTTGTTTTAAATTTGCCTACCCGGTACTTGAATTTGAAGTTGCTGTGCTGGGTTTTTAATCATAGTTCATTTCAACAGGCTCCTTTTGTTTAATCTTTTTCTCCTGTTAGAATTTTCAAGGTCTGTTTCCTTCTTGTGGGCTCTGACAAAACAGCCATCTAACTGATTGAGATATCAATAGAAAATACAAATACCTTGTGACGTACTACCCCCCCCCCCCCCTCTCTCTCTCTCTCCACATTGATGTTTTACGTAATAAGAGCCCCCCTCCCCCCTCAAAGCATTCAATACAATACACACTCAGATAGATAGATTTCAGGGGTCAGATTCTTTCTCAATGCACTACCTAATAGTTCAAAAATTACATTTTCAGCAATTTCCGGTATAATTATTTAAAGACTTGTCACAGGGCTAATCCACCACTAGGTCCATACAATGCCCTTTCTGTCTGTATAGCTCTTCTAGAAGAAATAATCTCCAAATATTGTCGATATCTATTTCGTTGTTTAGCCCTTCTTTTGGATCAAGTACTTGGCCAGCAGCTAGAGGTTGCGAAGAGGAGAGACTACACGGAACATTGTCTTCCTCTCAAGAGGTTCCATGAAAAGATCTCGACAAATGTGGTAAGTAAAACTGTCCTCCACTGTTGAGTGTCACATGCTAATGTCAAAGGTCAATTGAGGTCATAGGATAAAGTTTACCTGCAAGACTCTCTTGTGACAAATAACTTGACAACCATTACTGTTATTGTGACAAATCTTGGGTCAGAGATGCACTTGGGGGACCGTCATGTTATGGTGCTGTAGAGGATCACATGATAAGGTCAAGGGTCAATTGAGTTCATAGTTTAAATTTTATGTTCTAGTGATGTTACTTGTTAGGTTGTAAGGATATAGTCTTGTAGGAAATAGGGGTCCCTGTGCTGCACCATCAAGATCCATTTTTTCATCCAGCTGTATGTACTGCCTAAAGTGTCTAGTTTACAAGTATGTTCCCATGGGCAAATCGTGTCCCATAGTATTTAAAAAAACTGCAATATTTTGCAGCCTGTTTGGATTTTCTGTGAAATTCCATAATTTGCATAGCTTCCAAACTAGACATCATTAAAGAATAAATCCAAAACTTTCTTACTAATTATGGTACATGTATAAGGAATTGAATTAGAAAATTAGTTTTGTCCTTTGACTTACATAATTTTTATAAAACATTAAAAAACATGAACAAAAGTGATACAATCTGCCCTAAAAATTGTGTCTTTTAGCTGTTTTGTTTATCAAATAGTAGAATCAATAATATCTTTCAACCTTTTGCTAGAATAAGTATGTCAAGAATGATGTAATCTTGAATTAAAGCATGAAAGCGCACGGGATGCCTATTGCAGACCATACATATATGTGGACCTTTATACATTTTACTGTTGTATTTACCGTCCCTCTCATCTTCAGGCGATAGACGTCGTCTTAGAAGAAATGATGGGGCACCTGGATGAAGACATGGCTGAAATGGATGAGTATGAAGTGGAGACGGACAGAACATTGAAATCTGAGTCCCCATAAATCCTGCAGTGATGGATACCCCATTAAATATCTGGGATTTTCTTTTAAATGTGATTGAAAGAAAGACAGAGTGGGGGTTTTGGTATTGGCGTTTTCTTAGTCTGTTATAGAGTTTATTTATTGAATAAAGTACATTTGTACTTTATTGTTCTTGTGCAGGCTCAGTAATGTTTTGATAAAAGTAAATTTATTTATCCATCTGTTTTTAATTGATATTATGATGATGAGAAATCTAGAAAAGTTTGGATTTCTTATAAACCTTTTCAAGGTGATTGAAAAAAAGACTGAGTGGGAATTTTGGTTTTGGTGTTTTCTTAATCTGTTATAGAGTTTATTCATTGAATAAAGTGCTTTGTTACTTTGTCGTTCTTCTGCACATTCAGAAATGTTTTAATAAAAGTAAAGTTATTTATCTATCTGTTTTCAATTTAGATTATGATGATGAGAAATTTAGAAAAATTTAGATTTTATTTAAAAATCCCTGTGCATCTCTGTTGCAGTGTAACAATGTGTTTTCTCAATTATGGAAAGTATATGTGAATGTTGAAAACAAACATGGATGCACTTATTTTCTTTGACATTTTCAAAGATGTGGATCGTAATTTCTATTAAAAAAAAGGCCAGAACTTGACCACAACATTTGATCAAGAAGGAACAGAAGTGTGTATGATGATAAAGCTTCTTAACAAAAAGCAAGTGATCAAATTGAATAACGATCAGATTTTGAAGGACAAATCACAAACAGATATTGCTGTCTGTTCATTGATACAAAACTCAAACAAATACATTGTGATCAAATTCAAATTCTTTATATTTTCCAATTTATTTTATTGAAAATATGTCTAATTTTTAGATTTAAAGTATGTGAGGTAGATAATATTTAATGAGTCAAATCTGTTTGGACCACACAAATAGTGAAGGCTTATGCAAAATTGGACTTAGGAAGTGTTAACATAATTCAAATGTTTTCCAAACGGATCAAAGCTCATAAGAAAAAAGTTTCTTCAGATTACATGCTACTGGTTTAGAAGCATATCGTTAAAGTTTAAGCTGTCATGTCTAGTAAATTTTGTGGATGAGAGTTTATTTGGTTGTATTTTATTGTGCGGGAATACAGGCCCTTGATCGAAAACCTGACTGTACAAAACGATAAACACTTAACAACAAATGATTCTCAGTCAAATAATAGTACGTTTAGGAACATTAATAAAGGAAAATAGTGTTGTAATAGACACAGTATTTATGAAATATACATATAAGAAATGATATGACATTTAAACACCTATTAACACTGCCATCATGTATTATCGTCTCCTGAGAAACAGATAGATGTTTAGTGTTAATCATGTCGAAACTTAATAAATAGTTATTGTTCCGTAATCATAGTATTCATTTTACTTTTGTGGAAAATGCATGGGAAAATAAGAGATTTAGACATGAGTTTATCATGTTTAATACCATCAAATAACTCTGTGCACTACTTGAAAAGTGGAGGGGACAAAATACCAGTCGACCCAAAGCAATGTCATGGTCCTTTTTTTGAAAGGAATTATTCCTCTTTTTAGCTGTCAAACTAATGCTATGAACCCTAGATTTCTCTCCTTTTCTGTAAACTACTGTGTAAAAAATATACAAAATAGATTGTATTTCTAAATCTGCCTTGAGAGATTCCTAATTTTTGCTGTGAAAAGTTTGCAGGTATGATATATGCCTTGTCAAGAGGGCAAGTCAAACACATACGTAATATTTTCAAAAGTTTGAAAAATGTCTTTCAGGTTTGTCATTTTTCAAATTTAGATTTTGAAGGTCTTGCCATCAGTAATACCGTCCGTGTATAATGCCTTCCATTTTTTACACAATTCTTTTTATACTGCATCCGTCCATATACAGCATACGCTAACTTGGCCTGTCATTTTTAGGCATATTTTCCAATGCAGTCGCGAAATGAGAATGTTTAGATAGTGAACATTGTAGTATATATGCATGATGGAACATGTACATGTACGTTTGATCTCATATTTGGTGAGGAAAAACCGTTGATTGCGAATTCAAAAGACCAAAGTTAATTGCGCTTCTTATCGTAAGTCAATGTTTTATTCACATGCTATATATCTGTGGATAATCATTTTGAAACAAATGTATGTTTTATTCACTGCTAGTATGCCAGGGCAAACAGGTGAACTAACTTTAGATAAATTGGTGATGAGTGTGAACATCAAAATGACACAGTTGCATGAAATATAAGATACTGTAAAGACATGTTCACACTAAACAATTATTCACATATACAGCTGTACGTGTAAATGCATGGCAAGTCGGGATGAAATAGATGTAGCTGGGTGCAACAGCAGCTCCACACATATTCAGTACCGGTATTTGAGTATTATATACGATACATAAAAGTAAAGCATGTTATTTTTTATGTTGTTAAAAAAAAATCAAAAAAATATACAAAAATACTCCTGCAGTTTATATGTGCAAACATTGCTAATATTCGGAGTAGATGGACTGGTAATGGAATGGAATGGTGTTGCATTTCTGTTAGTGTATTTATTTAGTTTCGATGGAGTAGACTGAACTTCATATAAAGCATGGAACACTATGGTGTTATAGTCATTTCATATTCTTGTATACAGACCCGCCCTGTTGATATTCTTGTATACAGACCCGCCCTGTTTTTGTTGTTGTTTTTGTTGGAGGGGGGGGGGTGTACCCCTCAGAAAATAGAAATTGTACTATTCCAATCACCTCAGAGAATGAACAATACCCTTGGGAGCTCTGATTTCATGATTAATTTGAACAACATGCACTGCCAAAATGTTGTGCTTTTATATATGTATATTTATTTGAAAGGTTTAATTATCATGTTTTTTCAAAACAAAATTAAAATTTGAGAGTGATCATTTTTGCTTTTAAATGTTGTAAACTGAAATGTGAAGTGCCCATTGTTTTATATAAATGTGAATATCATAGCTGACAGTTTAACAGTGTCTAATTGTTCGTGGAAGTAGTTGTATTTTCCTCCTTGTCTTGCATTCTAAGAGCCAGAAATTATTGAAAAGCAGGGTATGTGCAAATTGTACGCCTTTGGAGTTTAAGAATAAAAAGAGGAAGAGAAAAATGAAATAGGGTAGGAGAGGGGGAGAAGGAAAGAGAGAGAGAAGGAGATATATAGAGAGAGAGAGGGAGAGAGAGAGATAGAGAGAAGAAAGAGAGAAAGAGGAAAGAGAGAGAGAGAGAGAGAGATGAACGAGAGAAAGGGAGTTACAGAGATAAATGAAAAAACGAGATATAGGCCTAGATGAAAGAGAGAAAAAGAGGTAGAGAGAGAGAGAGAGAAGAAAAAGAGAGAAAGTTGAAAAAACTAGAGATTTAGATGAAAGAGAGGGAGAGAGAGAGAGAAAGTCGAAAACAAAACAAGAGGACGGTATAGATAAAAGAGAGCAAGAGAGACGCCGGGTGCATGGAGGGAGGGGGCCGGGGAAGAGTAATTGAAAAGGAGAGGATGAGATACAAGAGGGAGAGGAAGAGAAAGAGAGAGGGGGCGACAGGGGTAGGAAGGGGGAAAGGTAAAGGAGGAGAATGATATACATTCGATGAACCTCCTCTTCTATAACCATTACACAAATGCGTACGCCTCTCTCCTATTTACGTGCCTGCAAAATATAGACTACGTTCTATAAACGGAGCGCCGGGGCGCTATGAGATGACTCATGAATATGCATCAACTTATGTACAGCATCAGTAGTTAGTATGCAAGCTATGCGCTATTCCAATTTTATTGATCGGTTTCTACATTTTTTCATTTTAACATTCTCAATAATGGTTAATATATGTATTTGAATTTGTAGAAAGAACCCTGTTTCAAGCTTTGCCAATCCATTTCTAGTTCTAACGTAACAATGATAACACTAACCATCCATTTTTGCAGATGAATTAGAAATCATTTAAATATAGAATTTGCGGTCCAATTGACGGCGATTTGGCAACCGTAGCTTTTTCACCTTGCCATGATAACTCCAAATGCCATTTTTTGTGAAGCGGACATTTTAGACTGTTTACCACTTCACAAGATCGGTAGTGTTGGAATCATCATTACCAAGTGGAAAAGATCTGGTACGTCATGATCGTCTTTTCATGAAATAGTTGAAACACTCGTATCGAGGTAATAGGCCATTTTCGTAATGTAATCAAATTGAATACACATATCTCTTTTAGTGCCTCGTTACAAATTATTTGATTTCTCCATTACGAATAACTGCATTTCAGTAGTCAGAATGCGAGTTGCATGCATGGCGTGTTATTAGGTAGGGCAAGACAGGCATAATGTTTTTCCAACCTAGCAACACTATCAATGTATGCATATGAAGAGATGAAATCATGTTATTTTACTGTGTGTATCTATCGCACTCAGCCTAACGGCTTTGTGCAATAGAAACACACAGCCTCAACTCGAGTGCGCGATCGTATAATGAACTCATGCGCATGCACAATTTTGTGTAATACCATAGCTGACAGTTTAACAGTGTCTTATTGTTCGTGCAAGTAGTTGTAATTTCCTGCATTTTTTGAATTCAGTATAATTGTACGCCTTTGGAGTTTAAGAGTAAAAGAGAGAGAGAGAGAGAGAGAGAGAGAATAGAGAGAGAGAGAGGGAGGGGAAAGAGAGAAGGAGAGGGTGAGCTACAAGAGGGAGAGGTAGAAAAAGAGAGCAAGAGAGAGGAGAATGGGGAGGTAAAGGGGGGAGGGATAATATACATTTGATGAACCTCCTCTTCTATTTCCATTACACAAATGTGGAGAACTCTCCCATTTACGTGCCTGCAAATAGACTACGTTCTATAAACGGAGTGCTAGGGCTCTATGATATGACTCATGAATATGAATTAGTTTATGTAAAGCATCAGTAGTCATTATGCAAACTATGCGCTATCATTACGATTTAATCGATCGGTTTCTACATATTTCCATTATAAAGTTTCTCAATATTGACAAATGTCCTTTTCGAAATCGAAAAACAACATGTTTTCAAGCTTTGTAAACCAAATATCAGTTTTAGCATAACAGGGATAACATTAACCATAAATATCTACAGAAAAATTAAGAAGCATTTAAATAACAAATATTCGTGTCCGTTGTGATGGCGATTTGGCCACCGTACCTTTTACGCAGGGTTGCGTGCATTTCACTCCAGTACGCAATGTAGCAAAGTTGCTAGTCATTTTTCATCATCTACTGGCAGATGAAGGGTACATGTTTATGCGTGCATTGTCTGGCAAGTCAGGATCGTCTTTTGAAGAAATGATGAAACGCTCATATCCAATTAATAGGACATTTTCGTAATGCAATCAAATGTAATGCACAAATCTTTTTAAGTGCCTCGTTACAAATTACAATCATCATCATCACCATCATCATAATCATAAAAATCAATAATTATAAATTTAACAAGATGAAGCGGAAGAAAAGAAAGAAAGAAGAATAGTTAAATCTGCATGAGTCAAATCTGTTGGGGCCACACAAATTAATATGACTTATGCACATTCGCCTTAGGATTTGTAAATAACGTGTCTTGCAATTAAGAAGAAAAAATTCTACTTTAATAAAAGAAATCGCCTTGGGCGACTTCAAGTTATGCAGAGTTAACAGTATAACTCAAACGTTCATGTCAGTGTTTACACTTTATATATAATAGTAGACTGTACTTCATATCAAGTATTAAACACAATGGAGGTATAGGGTGCGTTTATGCTTGATTTTGAAGGTAGAATGAGTGATCTGAAACGCTCATCGTAATCGCAGTTCCACGGTGTACTGTTTATGCTCACTTCTCTGGCTCCTTCCGGCAAATCTGGCTGGGTGGCCCAGGCGCGGATCCAGGATTTCTTAGGGGAGGGGGCCCAACTTTTTTCTCTTTTTTTGCTCCCGAAAATTTGAAAATCGCACCGGCCGAAAAGTCGCTCAGTGGGGGTGGGGGGGGGGGGGGGGGGGAGGGGGTAGTGAGCACATTTTTTTTTTGGCCCTCGAAAATTTGCACCTCCCCCTTGAGCGACAGGGGGGGGGGGGCTGACCCCCCCAAAAAGGTAAAAATACGTGTTTTTACACGTTTTTTTCCAGGGGGGGGGGGCGGGCCCTCCGCCCCCCCCCCCTGGATCCGCCACTGGGGTGGCCTTGCAGCTGGATTCGCAAACCTGCACTGCGCATGCTATACGTAGACCCACTAGAGGTCAGTGCGTTGACCCCATGTACACGCATTTACAAATGATTGTGCGT
Source organism: Strongylocentrotus droebachiensis (assembly GCA_035222895.1). NCBI lineage: Eukaryota > Metazoa > Echinodermata > Echinoidea > Camarodonta > Strongylocentrotidae > Strongylocentrotus > Strongylocentrotus droebachiensis. The sequence continues at coordinate 24,418 of JAVYIG010015215.1, forward strand.
TTATGCTTCCCAGAATCGCCGATTTTGCAGCATCGCCGATCGTAAACGCACCTTTTTTGTGAGTTTACGATCGGCGATCGTGATCGCCGTTTTTCGGTGATTCTACAGAAATGAGAAAGGACGCAACCGTGTTTTGAACTAAACGCGTAACAGATGCCTGATACTGGCCAGAAAAAGTTGAATATAAACATACCCTTAGTCATATCCTATTCTTGTATACTAACCCGCTTTTGGGGGGAGGGGGTGTACCCCTCAGAAAATAGTATTTGTAATATTCCAATCACCTCGGACAATGTATAATACCTCTATATACGGCCTCTGATTTCATGGTATTTTGAATGATATGCATTGTCAAAATATTGTGCTAGTGTATATGTATATTTACTTTAAAGGTTTATCATGTTTTTTCAAAACAAAATTAAAATTTGAGAGTGATCATTTTTGCTTTTAGATGTTTTAAACTGAAATGTGCCCTTTGTTTTATATAAATGTGAATATCATAGCTGACAGTTTAACAGTGTCTAATTGTTCGTGCAAGTACTTGTATTTTCCTCCCTGTCTTGAATTCTAAGAGCCAGAAATTATTGAAAAGCAGGGTATGTGCAATTGTACGCCTTTGGAGTTTAAGAATAATAAGAGGAAGAGAAAAATGAAATAGGGTAGGAGAGAGAGGGATAGAGAGAGAGAGAGAGAGAGAGAGAGAGAGAGAAAAGAGAGAGAGAGAGATGAACGAGAGAAAGAGAGGGAGAGAGAGAGAAGAAAGAGGGAAAGAAAGTCGAAAAAACAAGAGGACGGTATACTATAGATAAAAGAGAGCAAGAGAGACGCCGGGTGGAGGGAGGGGGCCGGGAAAGAGTAATTGGAAAGGAGAGGGTGAGATACAAGAGGGAGAGGTAGAGAAAGAGAGAGAGAGAGGGAGTGACAGGGGTAGGAAGAGGGTGAGATAAAGGAGGAGAATCATATACATTCGATGAACTTCCTCTTCTATAACCATTACACAAATGCATACGACTCTCCTTTTTACGTGCCTGCAAAATATAGCCTACGTTCTATAAACAGAGCGCCGGGGCTCTCTGAGATAACTCATGAATATGCATCAACTTATGTAAAGCATCAGTAGTTAGTATGCAAGCTATGCGCTATTCCAATTTTATTGATCGGTTTCTACATTTTTTCATTTTAACATTTTCAATAATGGTTAATATATGTATTTAAATTTGTAGAAAGAAATCTGTTTCAAGCTTTGCCAATCCATTTCTAGTTCTAACGTAACAATGATAACCCTAACCATCTATTTCTGCGGATAAATTAGAAATCATTTAGATATAGAATTTTGCGGTCCAATTGACGGCGATTTGGCAACCGTAGCTGTTTCACTTGGTCGTGATGATTCCAACTGCCGATCTTCTGAAGCGGAAATTTTAGACTTCACAAGATCGGCAGTTGGAATCATCATTACCAAGTGGAAAGGATCTGGTACGTCATGATCGTCTTTTCATGAAATAGTTTTCGTAATGTAATCAAATTTAATACACATATCTCTTTTAGTGCCTCGTTACAAATTATTTGATTTCTCCATTACGAATAACTGCATTTCAGTAGTCAGAATGCGAGTTGCATGCATGGCGTGTTATTAGGTAGGGCAAGACAGGCATAATGTTTTTTCCAACCTAGCAACACTATTAATGTATGCATATGAAGAGATGAAATCATGTTATTTTACTGTGTGTATCTATCGCACTCAGCCTAACGGCTTCGTGCCACAGATACAAACAGCCTCAACTCGAGTGCGCGATCGTATAATGAACTCATGCGCATGCATCATTTGTATAATACCATAGCTGACAGTTTAACAGTGTCATATTGTTCGTGCAAGTAGTTGTAATTTCCTGCATTTCTTGAATTCTAAGAGCCAGAAATGTTTGAAAACAGGCTATTATGTATATTGTAGGCCTTTGGAGTTTAAGAGTAAAAGAGGACTGGAGAGAGAGAGAAAATAGAGAGAGAGAGAGAGAGAGAGAGATGGTGGCGATGATAGAGAGAGGGAGGGGAAAGAGAGAAGGAGAGGGTGAGATACAAGAGGGAGAGGTAGAGAAAGAGAGCAAGAGAGAGGAGAATGGGGAGGTAAAGGGGGGGGGGGGGGTGGAGGGATAATATACATTTGATGAATCTCCTGTTCTATTTTCATTACAAAAATGCATACGACTCTCCTATTTACGTGCCTGCAAATATAGACTACGTTCTATAAACGGAGTGCTAGGGCTCTAGGAAATGACTCATGAATATGCATCAACTTATTTAAAGCATCAATTCAATTCAATTCAAGGTTTATTAAAAAATATCTTCGCAGCCGTAAAAGGCTGAATTGCGATATAATTCACAGATAAAAACATGCAAAATTACAAAAATATACATATCAATTACAATGAACATAGTTTTATTTTAGTAACGAATGTCTTATTTTAAGCCATGTTCTATTTTTACCTAATAATTATCAACTATGTTATTTAGGGACGTTGCGCTTCAAACATTTTTTGTTTATGCATTGTTCCTACTATGTATTATATATCAATGTAACTCACTGTATTCTATTATCTGTGAACATTTATTTTACATGGTGAATAAATAAAACAAACAAACAGACAAACATAAATTAAAAATCAAATATAATTTTTTTAAACAGAAAACCACAGAGTTCAAAAGTGAGTTTTTAGAAAAATGAGTTGTTCAAATTACATCAGGAGTTTAGCGATTATTTAAATTTTAAAACCATTGTAGACATCTAGACATTGTAGACATCAGTGGTTATTATGCCAGCCATGCGCTATTTCAATTTTATCACTCGGTTTCCATATAGATCCGTTTAGTCTCATTTCACAACGCCCCCTATCGTCAGAGTCAGCAGCCTTACATGTTAGCATATGGAATTTTACCCCCCAAAATCGTTAAAAAAAAAAAAAAAAAAAATCATTTTTTGTTTAAACGAAAAGCACATCCACCCCGACGTACGTTATCACTAGCTCTTGTATTGGAACCCTCATGTCACATTGACTTTTGAAAGTTCACCCACCGTAATTTGATCAAAATAGGTTGCAAGCTCGTCATTGCCTATAATACACATGTGAAACAAGTCGAACTTTGGACTCAGTTTGCCAAGCGATTTTAAGATTATAGGTCAAGCACACGAAGTATAAGAAGCATGAATTATCATCAATCACTTCTGCTGGGTTCATTATGTCCATTTCATCCAACCCCCACCATAATTTTTCCATTTAGTAATAGCAAACATTTTGCCGAGGTAAGGCAAAAACATGAATATTCATGAACAGTCAGACAATACAGCCTTTTATGCACCGGTCAACTGGAGTCTTGAACCTACCCCCCTCAAGACTTCACTCTTATTCACTTTTGGTCTTGAACGTCCGACACAAAGATTCACCTCTCATTCACCTTGCTTCGTAACAAATAAGGTCAAGATTCACTATTCCAAATTATTTATAAGGTGCAGATTCACCCATCTCCAAGAAAAATAGGGTGCAGATTCACCTCGCCGCTAAAAATATTAGGTGCAGATTCACCACACGTCTTCACCTGCTTAATTTTTATTAGGTCAAGATTCACCGGCCTTTCACCAGCACCGCTATTTATGGTAGATAGAGTGATTATTAAAGGAAACATAGAATTGATCATGAGTACTTGTGGAAACAATCCGTTTTCTGAAAATGGTAGCTAGAATTTAAAAAAAGGTACAATTTCGCCACTAATTATTTTTTTCGGGTCTCCGCTTCGGCTACGATGTCTCGCCAATAATTATTATTTTTGGATCTCCGTATCCATAATTTATTCACTTTGTGTTAATTAAACGTGTGGCTTAATGATTTACATATACATGTAGCTAAAACTTGTCAAAAGGAGTGTTTTGTTCAACTGCTTGTTTTTATATAAGAAAATGTTGTCACTGACACGCAGCTAGGCTAGGATTTTTTTTTTTATGGGGGCTACTTTAAGAAAAGTGGGGGCTAATTCATTTTAAGCTGTAACAATAAGTTGTGTTTTTCCTTAGCCATCATGCTGCTAGTACTAGCAACCAAATTGGTAGGTAATATTGTGTCATTTTGTCTTTTTTTTCTGTCCCGAATTTGAATTGTTATCATGGACAATGCGATCCCATTAAAAAAAAAATGTAACTCCGTTTAAAATTGTGTTATTTAGATCTAGACTCTATAACTTAACCAATAAATGAATATTTTTACTGTTGTCCCACATAACGATCATTGTTATAAAGAAACATGCAAAATCATAGTCGTATTTTTGTCCCCGTATAGACTCTAATTCTAATCTATAAAAGGCCAAGCCAAAGCTAGTTTCATTTCGTAGACTGAAATTGATGCCATCACTCAGGCGCGGCGCAGGCATCAATGACAAAAAATTGGCCTAGTATATATAAATAATATAATTTAATTAAACAGTTGTAAGAAAAATGCTGAGGTATAGGGACATCATTTATATATTTATTCACGGGGTTTTTATAACAAAATTCAATTTCTGTCTACGAAATTAGCTTTATACCGATTTTACAGGAAAAAATCTGGCATTGATTTTGCATGTTTCGTTACAACAAATATATCGGTATGTGGGACAACAGTAAAAATATACTCGCATTTAATGGTTTTAAGTTATAAATAACACAATTTAAGACGGAATAACATTATTTTTAATGGGATTGCACTGTCCATGATAAAAATTCGGGTCGGAAAAAAGACTAAATAAACATATTACGAACCAATTTGGTCGCTAGCAGTTCAGCACTCGTCACTCGCAAATACTTATTTGCTTCATACTCTAGGAGCGTGCGGGCGCGGCTCGCGCTGCACTGGAGCAGCTAGTTTCTGTGTATTGTGTATTGTGGATACCGATCTAGCTACAGCAGTACGTAGGTCAACCGCCGATCCGCTGCAATCACAAAACTTTTAAAATGTTGATGGAAATTTCTAGTTTTGGAGTTGGTAGTTGGAACGGAGAGTTCAGTCAGACAAATCAATAAATTGATTTATTAGTTCCCAGGGAATATCAATTTATGGCGGGGGCGATTTTTCATTATATATCAATTTTGTTCGCCCTCGATCGTCTTGATATTTACTGTGGCGATTTCAGAGGTTTAGGAGGCGAATCGCCTCGTCGCCATCGTGTATTTTTTTCTTTGGCGCAGGCTATACAAGTAAACAAAACGTGACAGCAGCTGTAAACAAATTTCCCCCACGTCTGCATAGCCGGGTTATATTATGATTTACCCAAAATGTGACCAGTTGACAAAGCAGTCTTCGTTGAGTATAGACATATTAGAAACTCTTCAATAATTAAAAACTTTATCGGGGTAAACTTTTGGTACTCATCAGCAGGGCGGTATTCCGCATGTCGCTAACTTGTATGGCATCACAAAACCTGCCATACAAGTTAGCGACATGCGGAATACCGCCCTGCTGACTCCAATTCAGAAGGTTCATAAGGTATATATTTTCGGGTTTTAATATTCGTGGACACCGGATTTAGCGCGAAATCCGAACTCGAACGTAGCTAGCTCCACGTCACAGTTTATTTAAATCTTGAACCCTCATTTCCCCTGGAGTCAAAGACATTCGACGCTCGTTCACACACGATAATTTTTTCACTCGACGCTCGTTCACTTGTATGTGAAAAATATTCGTTCAAGATTCACAACATTCGGTAAAAAATGAGGCAAAGATTCACCTTCTCCTACAAATAATAAGGTAAAGATTCACTACGGCCAAACAAAAATACGTCAAAGATTCACCACGCTCTGATTTTGGCGACCCCAAGATTCGACGTCGAGTTGACGTCGAATGCTTGACGATCCTTGAGGGGGGTAGGTTTAAGACTCCGGTTGACGGGTGCATTAGTACGTAACGTATATGAATGGGAATGGGCGATAATCCGTCCAGGAGGTAGAGGTCAGTGGTTTGTGCTGGCAATGTTCCAGCGAGCGAAAATGAGACAATCGGAGCAATAGGTACATATTTGTCATTTTAACATTGCCAATAATGGTTAATTTGTGTATTCAAAGTTGTAGAAAGATTGTTAATCGATTACTAGTTATAACGTAACCATAATAACATTAACCATACATTTCTGCAGATAGATTAGGAAGCATTTAAATACAAAAAATCCAATTTCATATGACGGCGATTTGACTACCGTAGCTTTTCTCGAGTGAGAAAATGATTCCAACTACTTATCTTGTGAAACGGAAAACTTGATAGGGCTTCTAGCATGTTTTCCACCTTACAAGATAAGTAATTAGATTCATTATGTAGGTCGATGTGATCTGGTAAGTCATGATCGTCTTTTCAAAAAATAATATAAAGCACTCGTTTGGAGTTAATAGGTCATATTTAAAATGTTATCAAATATAATACACATATCTCTTTTAGTGCCTCGTTACAAATCATTTGATTCTTCTGTTGCGAATAATTGCATTTTATTAGTGAGAAAACGAGTTGCATGCCTGGCGTGTTATCAGGTAGGACAAGTCATAATGATTATCCAACCTAGCAACACTATCAATTTATGCATATGAAGCTGAAGGTTACAAATAGAAGAGACTACACTGAAAATTGTCTTCCTGTCAACTGTCAAGAGGTTCCATAAGGTATAGGTATTTCAAAAGTTGGAAAGAAGTCTTTAGGTATGTCATTTGTCATATTTAGATTTTGCATGTCTGTCCATCAGTAATACCGTCCGTGCATAATGCCTTCCATTTTTGGCACAATGATTTTATATACCGCATCCGTCATACACAGCAAACGCTAACTTGGACTGTCATTTTAGGCATTTTTTTCCAATGCAGTCGCAAAACGAGATGTTTAATATGGCGAACATTGTTGTCAATGTGTTGTAACACATACATGTAGGTTTGATATCATATTTGGTGAGGAAACACCGTTGATAGCGAATACAAAGTCCAAAGTTCAATGTGCTTCTCATCATAAGTCAATGTTGTATTCACATTCTATAAATAGAGCGCTGGAGCTCTCTGAGATGACTCATGAATATGCATTAGCTTATGTAAAGTATCGGTAGTTATTATGCAAACTTTGTGTTATAGAGATCTAATTATCGGTCGGTTTCTACATTCTTTTCATTAGAACGTTTTCAATAATAATAATTTTTTAATTTAAAATTGGAAAAACAACCCTGTTTCAAGCGATATTAATTTATTTCTAGTTCTAGCGTAACAACAATAACATTACCATAACAACTCCACAGATAAATTAGAAAGCATTTAAATATAAAATATTCATCTCCAAATGACGGCGATTTGGCCTCCGAAGCTATTCCGCTTGGGTATATGCTTCTAGCCACCCTTCTCAAGGAGCGGAAACTCTGCCACTTCATAAGATGTGTGGTTAGAAGAATCATACCCATGCGAATATGATCTGGTAAGCATGATTGTCTTTTCAAGAAATGAAATAAATTACTTGTATCGAGTTACTAGACTATTTTTATGATAAAACTAATTGAATACACAAATCTCTTCTCTGCCTCGTTACAAATTATTTACTTCACCTATTACGAAGAAACTGAGAGATAGAGAGAGAGAGAAAAAAAAAGAGAGAGAGAGAGAGAGAAAAGAGAGAGAGAGAGAGAAAGAGGAAAGAGAGAGAGAGAGAGAGAGAGAGAGAGATATAGTTGCTAGAGAGAAAGAGAGAGTGACGGAGGAAGAGTAAGTGAAAAGGAGAGATGGGAGCAACTGGGCATGCAGGAAGAGGGGGAAGTAAAGGGGGAGGGGGGGGGGATAACACACATTCGATTATCCTCCTCTGTTATTTCCATTACGCAAATGTGGAGGACCCTCCTATTTACGTGCCTGCAAGTATAGACTACGTTCTATAAACGGAGTGCTAAGTCTCTAGGAAATGACTCATGCATATGCATTAGTTTATGTAAAGCATCAGAAGTTATTATGCAAAATAGGCGCTATTGCGATTTAATCGATCGGCTTCTACATATTTCCATTATAAAGTTTCTTAATATTAATAAATGTCTTATTTAAAATTGAAAAACAACATGTTTTTTAAGCTTTGTAAATCAAATATCAGTTTAGAAATAACAGTGATAACATTAACTATAAAACTTTACAGATAAAAAAAGAAAGCGTTTAAATAAAATGTTTTCGAATCCAGATATTGGCGATTTGACCACCGTATCTTTTTCGCATGGTTATGTACAGTTCACTCTATTGTAGCAAAGTTTCTAATGAATCTTCACCAACTTTGAGAAGAATGGTACATGGTTATGCGGACATGATCTGGAAGTCATGATCGTCTTTGGAGAATTGATGAAACGCTCATATCCAATTAATAGGACATTTTCGTAATGTAATCATATGCAATGCACAATTCGTTTTAAGTGCCTCGTTACAAATTACAATCATCATCATTACCACCATCATCGATGAAGCGGAAGAAGAGAAAGAAAAGAAGTACAGTTAAATCTGCATATTAAAGTCAAATCTGCTGGGGCCACACAAATTAATATGACTTATGCACATTCGCCTTAGGATTTGTAAATGACATGTTTTGCAATTTAACAAAACGTAATTCTACTTTTAAAAAAGGAAAGATATAGATGGGAGTGGAAAGAGAGAGAGGGAGATATATATTTATATATAGTTGAACAAAGCAAGAGATGTAGATGAAAGAGAAAGAGAAAGAGAGAGAAGGGGTAGAGGGCCGGGGCTGGGGAAGAATAAGTGGAAAGGAGAGAGGTAGAGGAACAGGGGTAGGGAGAGGGGGAGGTATATGGGGAGGGATAATATATATTTCATGAACCTCCTCTTCTATTTCCATACACCAATACGACTCTCCTATTAAAGAGCCTGCAAAATATAGACTACGTTCGGAGCGCTGGCTCTCTTAGATGACTCATGCATATGCATCAACTTATGTAAAGCAGGTCCATGTTATCACGCATGTACTGTATGAGTTTTTCCAATTTTATCGATCGGTTTCTACATTTTTTTCATTTTAACATTCTCATTAATTGTTAATTTTTGTATTCAAAGTTGGAGCACGAACTCGATTTCAAGCTTTATCAATCAGTTTTAGTTCTAACGTAACAATAAAAACATTAACCATAAATTTCTACAGATAAATTAGAAATCATTTAAATAAAAGATAATAGAGTTCAATCGATGGCGATTTGGCAACCGTAGCTCATTCGCTTGGGCCTGGTCCACAATTTGATCATCCAATCTTGTGAAGCGGCAACTTGCTTGGTTGTTTGCCGCTTCACAAGATTTGAATTGAAGACCAGACCCAAGCGAATGTGATCTGGTAAGTCATGATTGTCTTTTCAAGAAATAATTGAAACACTCGTGGCGAGTTAATAGGCTATTTTCATACTGTAATCAAATTTAATACACAAATCTCTTTTAGTGCCTCGTTACAAATTATTACATTTCTCTGTGACGAATAATTGCATTTCATAGCACGGCGTGTTGTTAGGTAGAACAAGTCATTATGTTTGTCCAACCTAGCAACACTATCAATATATGGCAATTCGCATTCTCACTATTGCAATATAATTATTCGTAAGAGGTGAATGGAATAATATGTAACTTAATGTCTTAACAAAGATTTATACTTTGATTACATTACGAAAATGGTCTTTTGAAGTAACACTAATTTTATTATTTTTAGAGCAGGGTTGAGATTCGAATCCTAAACCCTTGGATTCAAAATCAAGTGAATGAACCACTACACCACCAGCACGTTGTTGTTGTTGTTTCGTTTCATTACGAGTGTCACACGGTCACATTCTAAAGCTCAAACCTACACCGGAAGCGTTAGCGCCAGAAATAGCTCATCTACAGATGTCTTTTACTTTAATATTCAAATTTTATACCTAAAACAATGGGGAATAGATTTATGGTTCTGTCATGGTACAGAAAGCACGAATTTCATCTCGCCATAGCTCAATCCAGCCACAACAGGAAATCAAGCGATCCCCGTAATATTTCCGTTAACAAGGTAATAGGTGTTATATTTTTCGTAGGGCGACAAGGCATAACATAAACTACACCGGATGTTTATGGGTTTTGTTAAACACATGATTGGGTAGGACCACACACGTATCATGAAATCAATCCTCATTTCTTCACGGCCGAGGTATAGCGCATACATAACGTACCTTGCCCTGTTACAAAATACCTGTATTTTTGGTGCGTAAAATGTCAAGTTCGAAGACATTGTTTTTTTATAACAAAATTTAGAGCCTAATGTCTCTTTAATGCTTTTAAGCATGATGATATGTTACCCCGGGAATCGGATTCAGGTTTGCCCGCACACACTGTATTCACATTCTCCACTCCCTGGGAGCATTCCAGTCAGGCCTCATTTACAGACGCTCACAATGCTGAGTAAACTACAACGACTTTCGCATCATGGGTGGAGAGAAACCATGAAATCAAAATGGCTTGCTTTTAAGACCGTCTGCACTAGTTTTGCCAGGGGATTAGACCTCCCTGCGAGGTCACTGACAAGTGGTTATCTCATCAAATCAGCTCTCAATTAACATGAGAAAAAGAGAATCATGGGGGACCCATTGTCACCGTTTAGCCATTGTTTTCTATATACAGGCACGTAGCCACGGGGGGCACGTACCCCCAACAAAATTTCCAAGATCGGTTGACCTTTTTGAGACCCCTTTTTTTTAACCTCGATCGATTACATGTATGTGCCCCCCCCCCCCCCCCCCCCCCCCCCCCCCCCCCCCCAAAAAAAAAAAAAAACACATCAAACTCTGGCTACGGGCCTGGCTATATAGAGGGCGCAAGTAGCTATGAGTAGTGCAGTGGAGTTTTAATGAACTAAATGTCGTACTGGGAGTCAAACCCACGACCCTTTGCCTCTCCATTCAAGTGTTTCAACCACTCCACACAAATCGTCTCCTTTATTTAAAGCCCCACTGTCCTACTTGTAGCTACTTGCTCCCTCTATATAAATAGAAGACAATGCCTAATCGGTGATCATTGGTCCCCATGGTCCTCTTTTTCTTATGTTAATAATTGAGAGCTGAGTTGATGAGATAGCTACCTGTCAGTGACCACCCTGGGCCAAACTAGTACAGACGGGCTTTAAACAAAAATGATCTAACTGATTAGATTTTGAACTCCTCAAACTGCTTACCTGTCAAAGGTCGATTGCGTATAGACACTCCAACTAGAATTTGTTTAATATTAGTTTTCCATAATAATCCATGCATTTAAATGCGAGTTAAATAAGAATGCTCAAAATTAACTTGAACAAAAGTCCATATTATATTGGGACCTAAATAATTGATCGGCGTTCTTTTTAATAACTTCGTTAATAAACCACCAATTTGATTCCATGAATACGGATGTGCTATATTTAGATTTCTAGATTTATAATTGTATTCATCATATTGGGGGGGGGGGGCGATCACAATTTATTATAATCAAGTATCGGATAGTTTACATTTTAGGGGAGGAGCTAAATAAAAAAAAGGAAGGTTATGGTGCATATTATGATCACATTCTAAACAACAGCGCTCAATTTCTACACTGACCGAATTCATAACTGCAACCCTGGACCAGCTATTTAAAGGGATCGGGTATCTTTGCCAGAGATTCTAAACAAAATATTGGATTTAGCTCATGCTGCAATTAAAAGTATAAACCTCTAGGTCAGTCAGGAATCCATGACTTTTACAATCCGATCGCCTGTCTGATTATCAAGATATTTACGATTGGAAATTGAAATTTCATTTTTCGTTTTCCTAACGGTTTTTTTATCACACTACAGTCTATTGGGAAAAATGAGTATGGTAAAACCGGTCAACCACAGATAATTACTTTTTGAGACACTCCTTTATCCTTTCGAAGCGCAATTTTCTTAAGGCTTCAATTTTACACCACAGACACTGATAACACGTTTAGGGCCATGCATCTCAGATTTAATATTGATAAACCATGGACCCTACCTTTAAAACACCTAACCCTAACCCTACCCCTTGTGAAAAAAACATAGCTCAGAACAATAATCGTCAGCAGAGAAAATGTCGGATTACTCATTCAAAGAATTATAACTTTATAATTTCGACTTCCCACTTTAATTCACATGCTTCACGACTCCAAGGGAATCAAGTTGATTTGATCAGATTTCCTGTATTAAAAAAAAAAAATCTGTATATTTTTCTAACACCGTTGTTTCTTCTTTTTTTCTTCTTCCGGGCTGCACCCTCGTCATGGCAGGGAGAGTCCCTTTTTATTTTACGGTGATCATTGGATAACGATTATGAAATATATCAATAGAAGCGATTAAATTCACATTCACATTTTGCATGTTTCAGTAGCGTACTTTCTTGTAGAGCATGAGTAAGCAATGTTTAGCTCCAGTCAGGGAAAGAGAAATGAAGGGGGGGGGGGGGGTGGTAGAAAAGGAGAGAGAGAGAGAGAGAGAGAGAATGGGGAGGGGGCGAACAGGATACTGATAGAGAAACGCAAATTGATGTGTACTTTAAAGGGGGAGGGGAGTCTTTTTTTAAATTGTTAATCGAAGATCGGTTCTTATTTTCCGTAGACATTAGATCACTGTCTTTCATTTGTTCTCATAAACATAAAGTATGTTAATGACATCACCTGGGCAAATGACCCCATCGTTCCTTGGGTGTACATAAATAATCTTAACGTCATTTGGGGGCAGTATCAATCAATATTTTATGGTGTCTAATGATAGCAAAAGGGGCAATATGACGTATGTCCGGGGTACCCTATCAAATCGTCCCCACCTCTTCGTCCGCCCCTACGGACGATCGACAAAGACCCAATCCTATACT
>JAVYIG010015216.1:0-37292 GCA_035222895.1 Strongylocentrotus droebachiensis
CCCTCTCAAAAAAGTGGCCTTGACCCAAATTTGATGTAATTCGAGGCCTGGTACATGTATATGGTCTGCACAGAAACATGGTCACTAGACAATGAACAAGATCAGAGTAGAGAGAAAGAGAGAGACAGTCAGAGAGACAGACAGACAGAGAGACAGAAAGAATAACAAAAATTGTAATGATGATAACATCCATTATAACTTTTACATTGATAATTGTTGTGATGACAATGATTAATATGATGAGTGATGTTGATAATGATTATGATGATTATGATGATGATTATAAATGGTAATGCAAATCATTAGGAATAATAATGATAATGATAATAATAATGATAGGAATACATGTATGATAAGACAAATATCGCAGCTGGCCCCATGTCTGTATGGCAGTATTAAATAACAGAAATAACAAATTAAATACCATTGCCTAAGTAACCGAAAACCCTACTTAATTAAAAGAGAACTGATCTATGATAATAAACCAATATATTTTTAATCAATATAGAAAAAGCAGGAATGTGTTCTGCCTCATTTAGTGTGCATACTCTATCAGCGTTTGACCTGATTAATTTTCCAGTTCATTAATATCCACCAAATATGAATTTCTGCGTGCCAAAACTAAGTCATCTAAAGTTTACTTGCTTCGTTATTAAGAAGGATTAACTATATGACTTGGGTAAAACATTGGCTGAATATGGATTTCATCCTAAACCATGTTATTTGAATACTGGGGGGTGTTTCATAAAGCTGTTCGTAAAGTTACGCATGACTTTACGAACAACTTGTATATGAAAAGCCAAATGGGATGCTCAATCATTATTGATTATTATTTATTAAGTTGAACTGTGCAGATGTAGATTAACATTCTTATTATAACACCATTTTTAATGCAAAGTATATTTTTTGCCATATTTTAATTGAGGTTATTGAAAATATCAGAAAAAACTTTGGGCATCCTACATGTATCTGGCACTTCATATACAAGTCGTTCGTAAAATCATGCGTAACTTTACGAACTCTTTATGAAACACCTCCCGGGTCTCATTTGAGATGAACATGAATTATATATATTAGCTAGGCTTCCAAGCTGAGTAAATCCTCATCTTCCCCAAATAATACAATTTAAACTGAGTCTTGTGTAAGTACCGGTATATAGTCTACCCCCTTTGTATAATCACCACTACTTTCTCACTTGCATGCAGTATGAGATATATTATGAGGGAGATAAAATAATACAAGTTCACATAATGTTCTCAAAACTTACAAAGAATTGAGAAGAAGGTGAGGAGAGACAGAAGGAGAAGAAGGGAGGGGGAGGGGGAGGGAATCACCTGCTCTGTTTCATATGAGTCAATAAGATACAATAGGAATTACTTTTGGCAAAGTAAATTATTTCAAAAATACTTTTATTTGTAAGTGAAGATTATTTTCATGGCTAGAAAGTGCTTTCATTTTTGTATGATTCAATCCAGTTATAGAATGCCATGGAATAACACATTCAGGAATCTCAATTTCTAACAAAATATGTGAAAGTTTCTGTTTCTACCATACACCTGCACCTGTCTAAATACTAGATTGTAATTGAGCACAAGATGTGCTGAAATCCAACTGCTCCAAAACTATGCATCTGGAAAGAGAAAACTGGTCTATTGATTGTCTGACAGAGTTTGGTTTAAATATGTACAGTAGTCATGATTCATATCATGTATAATGTCCCATATGAGAACAAAAGCCCAGACGAAACCGAACAAATAAGTGATTTAAAAGGGAGAGTGAGATTATTTGGTCTTACTTTAGTTCACCTGTCTGCCTAGTCTGATCTGTTTGTACTCAGTACGTGTATTTTGTTGAGGAATATTGAATAAATATGGGTATATTGTAAATACTGAATATTAGGATACCATACAGCACAGCACAATATACCATATGACTAAACAAGGACCATATATAATACTATAGTTACCTGTATTTACTGTCAACAGCAAATAAGAATAGGACAGACAAAATCAGAATATTAGACAAAATATACTCAGGAAATACAACTACAATAACATTTGATGAAGAGCAGCGGATACACATTTGAAACATGAAACCACATTGAATGTGGGTACAGAGATCAAACATTTATTTCTTGAATGTTATATACATCCACTTTACCTTCATGTATACACCATATTGATAAAGGATCAATTTTATATTTCATGTTTGCATTGATAATTTGATATGATGGCGCATACTGTACATGTACATTCATTACATTTATAAAATCCTTTTTTAGGATTTTTCATTTTATTGCTGCGTTGGCAAACAAAAACAAAAATCTGATTTTGAAAATATTTTCCAAAAAAAAAGATTTGATTTAAATTAATCTGATTTGCCGATTTGGATTTAGATTTAGAAGCAGTTAGCATTTAACATCATCATAGTGATCATACATGTACATGTAATATCATTTATATTACCATTTATCAGACTTCATCTAAGTCTCTTATGAAGAATGCACTGATTGAAAAGGGAATATCATATTTTTTTACCATATATCAAATCCAAAATTAATATGATACTTGTGACTTGTGTGAATATGACTTGACTTCAGGAGATTATTGTCCATTTATTATATCCATTAATTTTTTTTAATTGCTTTTCTGATTGGCACTCATGGTTGTGCGTGCCATTATTTCTTGTTTTTAATGTGTTTTTTTACCACCCACGATCAATTCTCATCAATTATGAAAATGACACCACAGTTCCTCTCCTCAATGCCTCCCTCAATGCCTTGCTCAATGCCAATACTCAATAGCTTCCAGCTTCCTATAAACTTGGCTTTAATCCGGTACGCACTATGACTGATGGTGTGGTTATGCTTTCAATACAAAGCATTTCTAATACCTGTACACCTACATGAATCCTCCCATTTTCTTTTCCAGCTAACCTTACATTCAAAATGACACATTTCTCTCCTATCACATGATTTTTTCCACTTATCGCAGAAAACAGAAAACTGTTGTCTGTGGTCACACTGGTGACTGTTTATTTGAATGTAAAATGGATATCATGTACATTTTGTTTCTCGCTTGTTGATTTTTTAAATGTTATTGTCACACTGTTTATAGGTTTCATGCATGCCCTGGAGTTTGGTTTAGTGAGCAGCACTTCAACACAACACTTGGCAGGTTTATAGATTTGTAAATCAAAAAGCTTGTTCACTGCAAATCTTGCAAAGTTATACTTGGCTCAGAGACCTAGAGTATGTATGTAGGTAATAAGCGTAGCAAGCTTACTTTGGGGTGCAAGCAAACATTCAAACAAATTAAAACAGGAGACACAGGCCAAAATTGGAAGAAAGTTGCTCCCACATTAGGTGTCTTAAGGCTAGTGCAGATTTGATGAGGCAAAACCGCTGGTTTTTAATTTTTTTATTTATGATGACATAAAGTATAGCGATCACATTTTCTTCACAATATTATCTCAATAGCTTCTGAATCTTATACCATAGAGCTCAGTAAATACGTGCCATTATCATTATCTCAATAGCTTCTTAATCTTATAACATAGAGCTCAGTGAATACGTGCCATTATCATTATCTCAATAGCTTCTTAATCTTATAACATAGAGCTCAGTGAATACGTGCCATTATCATTATCTCAATAGCTTCTGAATCTTATAACATAGAGCTCAGTGAATACGTGCCATTATCATTATCTCAATAGCTTCTGAATCTTATACCATAGAGCTCAGTGAATACGTGCCATTATCATTATCTCAATAGCTTCTGAATCTTATACCATAGAGCTCAGTGAATACGTGCCGTTATCATTATCTCAATAGCTTCTGAATCTTATACCATAGAGCTCAGTGAATACGTGCCGTTATCATTATCTCAATAGCTTCTGAATCTTATACCATAGAGCTCAGTGAATACGTGCCGTTATCATTATCTCAATAGCTTCTGAATCTTATACCATAGAGCTCAGTGAATATGTGCCGTTGTCTGTTGCGCGCATTTGCCATTCATTTAACAGGTTTAATAAATGCAGCAGGTGCTTTTTGTTTGCAGCCCTTTACTGTGCCATATCTGAATGAGCCTTTATCCTTCATCATATTAATTGCTCAAACCATGGATCCTCAAACTTTCACTTAATTTACTAATTTTTCTGATTTCATTCAAACTGACATTTGGTCAAGTCGTACTTCACAATTGTGAAGAAAGTCATGGATTATCTAATAAAGACCATCTGTTTATAGAAGACCATTTTCCTGGTTTCCTTTGAGTGATCTTTATACGCTAGAGGTTATTGTGAGATGGAAGTTAATAGGGCCATTCCCAAATAAAACAATCAGAGAGATTTAAAAATAGATTCATGAACAATGATCAGAATCTCACTTCTGTTTCGAGCGTGAGCAAAATTCCAACTAATTACCAAGATTTGGATCATGATTCATATCTCCCTCTTTCAGTTTCAGTTTAGTTTCACTTGTTACTTACCATAGCTGTATAAGATTGACCACCTGTTGGTATGTCTTGCCTGTAACACTTTCTCCATTCACAGACACTATACGATCTCCATTAGCTAGACCAGCCTGGTGAGCAGGACCATCCGATTTCACCTGCTTTACAAAGATTGTATCCATCGGCTCCAGAGCAGAGATCCGACTCTTTGACTTGGGTCCATCTAAAATAATATTATTTATATCGCAGAATTATGAATGAAGGACAACAACTTTACTTTGAAGGATACTATTCTGGTGTTGAACTTTATTCATTAGAAGAGTCCATATTGTATGGGCCATCAGGACATCTATAGTCACCCGATTTATCACATAACAGATGAAAACAATTTATGTGGTCATTGCAAAATGATGCCACGAAAGAACATTAATCGATGGTCATTTTCATGCAGCATATTTCTTATAATCTCCTGAAACACTTTATTTGGTATAAATCAGTATCAACCCTTGAAATAACCTCCATAGAGCACAAAAGTTCAATTTCAATTTTAATGTTGTTCAATAAAGACAGATCATCAATTGTTTGGATGAAAATAACACCACTACACCTCCCGAAAGACTGCCTTTAACTTTTAATACTCAGTTTAAGGTTTGTGTTGTTGTTTTTTAAAGATATTACTGAATGTTCAAGTAGTTTGTATCTTCATATATGTTGCATTTGATTATAGGGCCCCCTGGAAAACAGTACTTTGATTACTGACGGGGCTACCCTGTTTAAATAAAACGAAATAAATAAATAAATAATGAGGCGTTACTATCCTTACCTCCACCTGTCTCCTGTAATCTGTTGAGCTCGGCCACAGCAGACTCAGGTGGATAGACAATGAAGTGACGTAGAGTGAATCCAAAGCCATTGGACCTTCGTTGTAGGGTCACCTTCCTCGGTCCCTTCCAGGTGGACAAAGGATCTTGATGGTCAGAGTCCTGCAAGAGAGAAAAGATAGCGGTCAGGAAACAGACAATTAAGATCCTATTCAAGGAACATGGATATATGTTTTCATTAGAAATGAACATTTTCACCATTAAGGTCTACCGATATCTCTTGACCCTCCCAGGTAGACAAAGGATCTTGATGTTCAGAGTCCTGCAAGAGAGAAAAGAGATTGGTCAGGAAACAGACGATTAAGATCCTACATGTATTCAAGTAACATGGATATGTCATTCATGTTTGTTTAGAAATGAACAATTTCACCATCAAGGTTTATATCTCTTGACCCTTGTAGGTGGACAAATGATCTTGATGTTCAGAGTCCTGTAACAGAGAAAAGATAGCGGTCAGGAAATAGACAATTAAGGTCCTATTCAAGGAACATGGATATTATTGCACCCTGTGTTTGTAAATACAGGCAAATTAATGCATATCTACATACAACAATTATTGAGTAATTAGCATGCATCTCTTTATTAAGAACCCCAAAATAACCACACATCTCTCCTTTAATATCTCTTGATGAGAAATATAAAGTCATCAATATTAGTTTTTAATTAGAGCATTAACAATATTATGAAGACGCATATATGCAGGGATACACTATGTTTTATCCATCAGCTGAATTCTGAGTGCGAAGGAATGCATTAATTACCACAAACAGGGAGGGAAAGGACTAACGCCCTTTGCTAACAAGTGTTTGCAAACTCTTACACAGTGCATGAACCTATCTTGAAGTCAGCGGATTCATTGTCTATCTCTTGACAAGTATTGCTTACCCTAAAAGGCCCTAATTAATTGATGCTGATATCCTGTCCTTTTCCGTAACAATTAGCAGTTGACTTCTCACTACCATCATCCAATCAATGATAACACTCCCTTTACCAGGGCTCTACTGAGCAAAGACTTCATTAAAAGGACCAGTAACTGAGTAATAGACTCCCCATCACATGAGATAAATGTTGAGATATTGACAGAAAATTACCTCAGCTGTCAAGCTTTTCCCAAGAGAAAATAGTTTAATAAAATCATCTGAACAACCCTTTCTGCACAAAGAAAAAAAATTGTTTGTAGCCTAAATAGTTTGCAGAAATATTTTCATTATTTTGTGATGTTCTTGGACAATTAAATACTCCCATTAGTTTAGAATGCCTGGAATGTTTATTAGCTACGATTTTTCACAAAAGGGTTTTTCACTTGCAACTGTTCACAATGCAAATTAATTTAATGGATTGAATAGTTAAAGCAGTACAAGCAAATCAATCAATCAAAAGTGAATGTATTCCCAATCTACATTTTCTGTCTAACTTACACAATAATGAGCTAGGCCAAACCTTTATTTAATATGGTTAACATCATTTCTGAAAGGAATATCAATAAGGAAGGAAGAGAATGCATTTTCAATTATTTTTTTTAATCACATGAAGTTGTAAAACTATATTCAAGGTGAAAGGAAATACTTTGAATCTCAAGTGAACAGAATTGTTAAGTGATATATTCAAGTATCTATAGACACAATCTAAAGTTGTTTTTTCTGAACCTGTAGTTTGTGGTCTATTATGAGAAAAGCTTCATTTATTGATTCATTTTACAATTCTCCCGCCTGGGTAATGAAAATTTCCAGACTTTGCTGCCAGTGCCAATTCTTTCTTACACAATCGTAACCGATACTTTAAAAAGAATACCACAGAAATCATCATCCGGATCGTCAAATTCAAGGAATTAAATTGATACATTTTCTACAAGGAAGTTAGATTGAGGTCTAAGTCTTCTTTTCTTAAACATGAGTATCAGGTTTACATGAATTAGCAAAATTCCAACCATTGTATTTAAATGTTGATCTGTGCAAAATCTGTAAAATTATGGTATACGGTAGTCAAGAATTCAAGACCCACATCACAGGGGTCTTGTGTCTTGATTCCCTTGATCTTGTGTCTCTACTACAACCTAATGTCGACAACTCAGATTTCTTGAACTTAGTCCTCAAAAACTTTACTTCTGGAGCTTACAGTAGACTTGTTGAACTTGCTATGTATATTCTGGAACAAACTTTTCTTGATCTTATAGTTTTCTAAAGCCTATCTCCTGGAACTTCTTGATCTTAGTTCTCAAGATCCTAGCCTACGTTCATCAACTTCGTTCTCAAGAACTTAAAAACTTCTGAAACTTTAGAACTTAGGTTGTGGGACCTCATACTCTAGATGACAACCATATGTTCATGTACAAGGTATAACTGCAATGTGAATGCGACTAGTAATGTGAAAGCACATTATCCATGTAGCCTAGAGGCCCCTAGACAAGAAGATGGTCGTTCAACTCAAGGAATGTACGTCACATGTGATGAGGAAAGGAGATAGGGAGGGTTTATCTTAGTAGGATCAATACAGTTATCTGCAGGACAGTAATGGGATGACAAGATAGATAATTCATGTTGGGAGCTGCACCATGCGCAGGAAAAAATAAATGGGCAACAAACAATGACAATAGATCTGCATGGTCTCACTTTAATAGCAAAGATACATGTATGTAAACACTACAAACAATTATTGGGCAATGGCTAAACGCCCCACCTCTGACTAACCACACCCCCCCCCCCCCCTCCCCCCACCTCTGGCTACGCCATTGACTGAAATGGAATGTCAGATCATGAAAGGTTACATCTTAAAGTTCCAAACACTTAATGATCAGTCAACAAAAGTTCAATCAAAAACTGACAGGAAAATTAATATGCGACTACACATACAATGTTTACTGTTAAATTATACAGTTAAATTATCCATGAAGCCATTCAAACTTTAGGATCAATATGACCATTGTTTGGAATTATAAAAATAAAATAAAAAAAAGAAAAAGAAAATGTGTTTTTTCCTTCGAATCTTCCGTCATTAACTTAGCTGATTACTTTGTTTACAAAGTCAGTCAAGGTCGACCAAAACAGTCCTGTTAATAATGTATTGCACAGATTTTAATTGTTCAGTCACATGACTATTTAGTCATCCATTCATACGGAACAATGGTCATGAGTGCGTGAGAGATCACTCGATCCAAACATGGGATGCTTAACCCTCAATCAAGGTTAATGAAGACAGCCGATGGTTAGACAATAAGTCAACAAACTTTCATTCATACCATGCCGTGATGTGAGCTTATATAGCTATATTGAGAAGATTTGAAGAAAGAAAACAAAATCTATGATCTTAAAAAAACGACCATGGAATTAATATTTGTACTTACAGTATAGAACACTTTTAATTTAGACCTTTCAAGAAAATGCACACAGAATATTACAGGCCTAGGGCAGGGCATACGGTACTCTAATTAAAATCAGAATATTTGTATGGAAGTATGGAACTTTGCTGATTTGGTCGAAAAATGTCATGCTGCAAAATAATTGACTTACAGTATACATGTATGCAACTGACAAAACATGGAATTTCCATGACTTGCTGAGGTTTCTTGTGGCAAATTCATATTTTGTGTTACTTTTTTTTTAACAATTTCAAAATAGAGAACCATACGAAATCAAATATTTACCATAGTTATGCCTGGTAACAATGGGTAGAGGGTAAGAATAAGTCCATGACGCAGATAGTGAAGAACGCTTGCTAAGAAAGTGACTACTAGTGCGACAACTATCGCACAACCAACGGGTAAGTACTCTATCCAAGACATTGGTACACAAAAGAATCTTTAACCCAGTCACAGCTAAATGGTGATGACTAGTCCAAGTGTTTCATTCACAGTCCAATCCCTGGTAGTAAAAGGGTTATCACCAGGATGAAGTTTGAATAATCATCTCTTAATCAATCCTTATTAAGTCATCAAGTATTTTGATTAGTCACAGATGAAGAGTCACTTTGAAGATAATGCTTGCCAATCAAACATGTTCATCAAGAAGAATACTTGGTGAATCTTCACGTCAGTGATGACCTCAGACTTCTCAAGAGAAGATGTTTAGATGGATTAACTCTGACAATCCAGCATCAATAATAGCACACAAAGTGTGTCACACATGGGATTCAAATCTGAAGATTTCCAGTAAATCACAATTGACAATGACTTTAATGCCTCGATCCTTTGGTACAAGTTGTGATATAATTCTGAATGGGCTGAATCAGATCCTCATCCCTTCAGACATGGGTTTGAAATCAGAGTTATGATGCATCCAGTAAATATGCTGCAAAGCTTGTTGTTTGACATCCACATCGCATCAGACAAACGTATTCCACAAGATAGTCATGAAGAACAAACATTGCATACATGTATGAGCGATGGTGTGGTGATGAATGAAGGTTTAGTATTGCCTCATGTGAACAAAGTCAACATTCTGATGATGATGACAAGGTTTCTAGCTCTAGCTCCTCCTGCAAACAATCAAGTTCAAACTCCAGACAGGTCCAGACTAAGCCTAAAGCAATACTAGTTTCCTCCTGAGCTGTTCCTGAACATGTTCACAGAATAATACTAGTCTAAGCCATCCGAGAGGTCATAATGTGCACTTCTAATTCAAGTTCTGTAAATGTATGCGGAGGTTAATATGGTCGAAACACAATCACGGCACTCCGGTTTCCTGTTTTCCACATGTATGCACTATCTCATTGTGGCTTGATGAGATAAGTGGAATCATGATATGAATCAAGAGTGACATAATGGGTCATCGTACGTGGACATGGTCACTTCTGGCCTGGCCACAGCTGAACTTGCATGCGATATCCTGGTGGTCACTGGTCACTGACGCAGAACGGTCACCTCGCAGGATTAAGATCATTACTCATCATGATCTTGGTTTCATTTTGAGCTCAGCCAGAACTGATCCGCTCAGATATATCACATTAATGTAAAGGGCGAGTATAACCCATGAACACAACCCCAAGCCACAACAAGGAAGAGTTACAGTGATTCAAGTTCAACCTCGGCAAAGGTAAATTATAGAAATACATGAGCCTGCATGCTTCCTTTCTCTCGTTATATGAGATTTCACAAGACTGCTAAACCCATTATCCGGTTACTTGAGACTAGTTTCTATCAGTCTAGATGTCTTAGGGGAGGTGCTACTATCGACCAAGCATGCAGACATAGATCTCTCTTTATAGTACGAAGAGGAACCACGCTAGGCATGGGTGCGAAGGGGTGCAAAGGGGGGCATACAGGGGGAACTAGGGGTACAAGAAGGAAAAGATAGTCTACACAAAGAGACTGAAAATGATCCAAGATCCATATAGAATGGTATAGACAGCAAGTTACATTCCACCAAGAAACAATTCAGCCATTGTATCTGATGCTGGTTTTGTTTTCATTAAAAAAATGCTTTGAATTACATTGTACGGTTGGCTTCTTTACAATCAATTTTGATTACACACTAACAAGAAATAAAGAAAAACATTCATTTGAAATGTTTAATGTATGAAAACATGGAACTTTCGCTTCTTTTAAATTAATACTCAATGGAGAAGTTAAGTACATATTTTCCCATTTTGAAAATTCAAATGACTTTATTTTTTTCATCTTGAGTTCATCAAGCCCTTCATTATTTCTACCTATCTCATGCTAACTTTTAAATGTTTAAATATCTGAGAATCACAAAGGAATTGATTTATACCTTAAAAACCTGTGCCAGAAATATGGCCTTTAAAAGTTCACTTTGATCAGTGAGCCAAAAACTAATCATTCCCAAGACTATCAACAGGAAGAACACTATAATG
Organism: Strongylocentrotus droebachiensis; assembly: GCA_035222895.1. Taxonomy (NCBI): domain Eukaryota; kingdom Metazoa; phylum Echinodermata; class Echinoidea; order Camarodonta; family Strongylocentrotidae; genus Strongylocentrotus; species Strongylocentrotus droebachiensis. Next base: position 11,144 of record JAVYIG010015216.1, read on the forward strand.
GGTGATAACAGTTGTAGAGATAGTCTCATTTAAAACGAACACATTGACAGAGCAACATGAATGATATGACTGTCTGAATCTAATAAGGTACATTAATAATGCCAGCATCTATCAGGAAATGAATATCAAAAGTAATTTTCAAGGATGTGAATTTTTTTTTTTTTTTTTATATAGACATCCTGCTCAAATAACAATTTAAATATTTCTATCATTGGTCTATGAAATAATCCAATATTAATCTTAGAAGATATTTGAATTTAGAAATATGAGGCCATGTGCACTTCTGACCAAAATGCTTCTAACACTCAAATGGGCTATTATTTCAGCATCAATTAAAGATGTAATGAAATAGCCCCCCACGACCCCCCCCCCCCCCCACCCCCTACTCTGACCACTATTTAAAAACAAGCTGCCCATCTTCAATTAAAAGGGATTTGATACATTTTGGATGACAGCCAAAATGAATGAGCTTCACATTCATGATTAATAAAAGCTACACGACACGCAATAGTATTGTGCCTATAGCCTTGCTAATTATCAAATAGACGGAAGTGTATAATTAATAGACATCAAGCTTCAACTGTGATGGGGGGCCCAGACGAAGATCATGTTGAATTTACATGTACATGGATAACATAGAACATTAGATAGTAAACAATTAACTTCTATCTGTCTTTTTCAATAAATTTTTATCCGGTAGGATGCGAACGTTCATGTGGTTGGACGAGCAAGTGTGCGCCTGTAAAATGGCGACTGGCTGGAATGCTCCCCAGGGAGTGGAAAATGTGCACACATTGTGTGCGGGTAAGCCTGAATCCAATGACCGGGGTAATAATATAACTGTAAAGCGCTTAGGCACATCGTTGGATCGGTGTATTGAGCGCTATATAAAAAAACGGAATATTATTATTAAGTTTGTAGGTCAAGACTAGTTGGCTGGAGAGTGAAAGCGGACCATCTCCTTGCTTTGATATCTCTGTAGTAAAGTAATTGGGGAAATCCTGACCATGCAGGTTTGAATTAAAGCCTCTCCACATGAACACAACTCAATGCCAAGGATCAAAGACACTATCATAGTAACTGGGATCATTCCTTTATGAATACATGTACATGTACATGTGCATTAAAGCCCCACTGCTCTACTCATTGCCACTTGCGCCCTCTATATAGCAAACAATGCCTAATCGGTGACCGTTGGTCCCCCATGATCCCTTTATTTGTATGTTAATTGAGAGCTGATTTGATAAGATATCCACCTGTCAGTGACCATGCAGTGAGGTATAATCCCTCCTGGCCACACTAGTGCAGATAGTCTTTAAGAGAAACATGAAGTCTTCACTAATGTGAGCAGGGCATTCTACCATGCCGATATGTGTGTAGTGAATGTTGCCTGCTCAAATCCTTCTTAAACAAGAGAGGGCGCTGTTCAATCAAAATACCATTAAAACATACAAGGAAGATCCTGAGCTTCATGCACTAATTAATTCAATTTCTTGTCAATAGTACAACCATACTCCTTTAACAATAACAATTAGTATCATACACATAATGTACGCATCCATCATCCACCTTTTATTGTTCAGTGTTCCTCCTTTATACTTCCTTGTACAATGTGAAACTGTGTTCATGTTTTACTTGTACAGATGGGTTGTAATATATCTTCAATGACATTTAAAAACAAAAGCAAATCTACTTTAACAATTTTTTCAGACACATGTCTCTACCTCATGTACATGTAAGTCTAAATTCCTATCCAATCCATGTCCTATATATTCTGATACACCAGTTCCCATAAAATACCCGGCATAGTATGATGTTAATTAATAAATCAAGTTTCAAACTATTACCGGTACATGTACATACATGTATGTACATGACTGTGTATGTATTGTGAAAGAGGTGAGTTGCCTCTATACTCTAATGGCCAACATAATTTATCAACAGGATGTGGATAATAATTAGTATCGACCATTGATATTATTTAATCTTCCGTTCTTAGTGCCAACAATATCCCACTATTTCATCCAAATTAATCATCAACCTTGGCTGAATGGCTCATACAGCCATGTAAAACACAATGTATTCAGCTCTCAAAAATCTTTAATTTTTCAGATTGTACATAAAACATCCATATTTGCTGCATTGTGTAAAATGTCACCTATTAATAGTAATAAGCCTATTCATCTACTATACTCTTGTAGCGCAGTAGAATATATATACTTAATGTTGGATAGTTTCTGCGCTCTATAAATGTATTATTATTATATATTATTATTATTACATTTAAATAAGTTTTTGGGACCTGCTAATTGTATTGACACACAACCGATAGATCAGTAATAATAATTTGTATTGATTCCAACCATTCAAATTGTATTGTACACATATTTCAGTAGCTGATGCATGGATGATATTCCATTGTAAAGTCAGGTGCACTGTCTTCCATTGTAATACTAGTGTAAAGGTCAATTCATGCATCTAATTAACAATGTGAGTCAAAGTTCAGTCACCCTATAGAATGACTGACTGACTGATTGACAGGATACAGGGTGTGGATCTGATACAGTGACTGAGTGATAAAGCTAAACCATGTGTAACTCATAACAGTGCTCTGGTATGAGCAAGGTTGCTCATTATCCAATCACTATCAAACTCAATAAACACACTAATTATCAAAGCCGCTGGGATTATACAGTTTGCCCTCATAATATAGATCTGTAACTTCCAGCTCAAGATTTTAAGAGCCAAAGCAAAATATATTTAGGACACAGATTTCAGAAGTAATCACATAATTCCTCCTTAAACAAAAAAAGTGAATTTCTGTATCGTACATGTACTTTATATTTATAAGCAAAAGTCATCAGTTAAAAGTGTAAACAAACATACTGTACATGTACATAAAAATGTCATCAATGTTACATATTGCTATATTGCTAACAGATTTTATAATAAAACGATTTGTTGCAAATCAAAACAAATAATTGTTGAATTTCGACATTATGTGGAATTTGAATGGATTTAATAGAAAGTTGATATTCAACTTCAGATCGAAAGCTTATGAACATTTGTATTTATCTTCCAAACTTGTTACATGTAGGCCCTTCAAAATGTGTATTCTTCTTGTCCCAAACTGCTACCACAATGCACCGGTTATACTATCCCTAGTAGGCTACCAATGTCATATCTTCAATTCATTCTACATGTATTCATACTAGTATTCAATAATCAATAACAAATACATGTAACCAAAAGAACATTTTAAATCATTACCTGTTCTCTCCTTAATGAAGGAGCCCAGCTGCTCAAATACATCATGTAATATTCCATACTATCCAGCAATGCTACTTCCGCGCTCCCCATACTGCTTTTCAACACACAATCATAGTTTTTGATAAAGTTCATGTTTACAAATACAATGCAGCAATCATTTTAGAGATCAAACTACCCAAGAAGTATTTCAAAACATGCGTTACTTCAGCAAGTAATCTTTCCATTATAAAACATGGTGGGAACAATGCGGGATATATAATACCCATATCTCTAGATGGCTGGATGCACTTGAGTGGAGCTGATGAATGAGCAGACAAACTGGTCTTTGTTTAGATAAATCAATTTGTACAGTATGATGGCAATGATCTGTTATTTGCTTGACTGTGTTCCACGAGTCCGGATCCACATTCTAAGCTCATCTTGGCATGCCAATCAAAAAGCTGACATATTTTATTGGTTTGACCTTTTATATGAACTATTGCAAGATGTATTACAAGGCTACAGCAAGGAAGTCTCCCCCTTTCAAATCTAATGAATGAAGGAATATTTACATAAATTTCTCAATATAATAATATGTTAAAATCTGAACAGATCATTGATAATATTCAGAGTATATTTTTATCAATTTGACATTGCTCATTGAAATTTATCATTCTTACAATGGCTTTGTTCATTATTCACTCTTATTCTTTGCTTATTTTCTGTTATATGTTACTATATGTATTGATGTTTTTGATGATGTTTATATTGTTCAAGTAGTTTCTATCTTCATATATGCTGCATTTGTTTACATGGGCCCCCTGGAAAACAGTACTGTGATTACTGACGGGGCTACCCTGTTGAAATAAAACAGAATAAATAAATAAATAAATAAATATATAACTACATTGATAGGAGAGTAAGGTTTGAGTAACAAATTCAAGTTGAACCAGTCATAATAAACCAAAACAAATCACTTCACACACTCAAGTAAAAGTATCAAGAAGTTAGTGTACTGAAATGCAATGATGCAAGCACTTACATGTACATGTATAGCATGCTATTCTGTCCCTCAACAAATAGCCATTTTCTTGTATAAAGTATAAGTTTTACTTTTAATATGTCTATATTTTTGTCTTCCTATTTCAGCAGAGCGTAAGTTCCTGTGTGGTTTATAAAGGGGTAGGAAGGGGTAGGAAGGGGGTAAAGAAGGGGCTAGGGCCAGTAGGGTAGTGATAGGATGATATGGTCAGGGGGGTATGAAGGGGGTAGGAAGGGGCTAGGGCCAGTAGGGTAGTGATAGGATGATATGGTCAGAGAGAATGCCTAGACGTCACCCTTCCTCTTGAAGAAAGAGATTTCAATTCAGGCTCTCAATATTGTACGTAGTGCACCTGCAAGAAACAGTTATTATAGGACATACATGCAGAGTAAAAAATAATTTTATTCAGCACTATCCTCTTTTTTTTAAATAACAAAGATTCCACAAAGGAGCCTTGACTAGGGCATCCAACTTGCATGTTCATAATCAATATACTTTGGCATCAAAATGTTGTCAATTTCATAAGTGGTTCTAATTCACAGGTTGTGTGGAATGTGTGACATCATTTAATCAAAATATTGAATTTTTCAGCTTCTGAACTTTCCTTTTTTTTTAAATGCTTATCAAAAACAACCAGCAATAGTTTATTACATAATATTACAAAAGTTGGTTTTAAAATTTCATTATCATGCTTCCTATTTCTTTGAAGGTTGAAAATTTGACAAGGTCTTTAATACCGGTATCTCTTGATGTGCAAGCAGGTTGATCAATTTTTCTTTACTTTAGTAACTTTTTGTGAACTTAACACCTACTATATTCCATAAGATGTCACAAACTGGTATTTTTAAAAGGGAGAAGAGAAACCCATGCATATTATGACAGCTAAGCCTACACGTATGTCTAAATCTATACAAGTACATGTACGTAGGTGTATGGTGTACATTTCACAGACAGTTTTGAGAAGCTGAGTCACATGCAGTTTAACTCTATCAGACTTTTCAAACTCATTTATCAAATGATGTGTCAATAGCCACGTTCACATTTCAGAATCTTCCAGAACTTAGTTTCCTATAAGATAGGCAATGGAAGGTTCCTACATTATCAATTCACACTACTCAATCTTTCAGAAAATTCTGAATCCATTCCAGGCAATACTGCTGGGGTCTGCAAATTATAAAAGACCACTTTTGATCCATTTGCATGAGCCGAGGATGCTTGCCAAGTTGCCATACATTGTTCATATTCTTGCTGAAATATCTTTGCTAGCTTTCACATGAAATCAATTAATTTCATCAGAATGTACATGTACCAGGGAACCAAGCACATTCAATCGGACATGTAGGAATATTCCTTTGAATGGGGAAGTGATTTTGTTCCACAATCGAGTTCTCAAATTAAGTTGCAGTGAGGACGCCTCTTATAATCTTATTTTGTTCTGGCCGGCACATCTGTATTTGGCATCTCTCTCAATACTTAACCCATACATCCACTGTATATGACATCATTGCTTAAATTCAATTAAAGGGCTTAGGATCGAAGGGGGAGGGGTAGAAGTTGGGTGGGGGGGTAAAGAGCTACATGTACAAGTAGAAGAGAGAGCGAGCGGGGGTGGAGCTGAAGCAAGTACATGTTAAACCTCGGTCACAAATGCCATTACGAACTGCTACGAATGCCGTAAGAACGATTTTCAGACAATGGAAATTCGGGAAAACAATGGAAAAACAGGGAGTTTCGTACGAAATTATCGTTCGTACGAACCTTTGTGACCGTAGCATAAGCAGAACTAATTAAACAGAACCAAATCCTTTCTGATTTTACATTTTCAGCAATGATAATTCACATTGTAACATGATCAATGTTGTTGGATGAGTCAAATCAAATTCATAATCAAGACATTTGGACATTGCTAAAGTTCCCTCTATCTGCAGATAATTATGCTAATACTTGCATACTGTACATGGTCATGTACATGTACAGTACATGTACATGACCATGTCGGTATGTCAATTGATGTATTAAAGAAGAAAAGCAATCCAATATCTTCAATCTCGTGGCTAATTTCTTCTCAATATGGTTTAAAGTCAAATTAATTGTTTAGGGCAGGTCCAAGCTATTGTCCCCTCTGGGGGTCAAATTTCATCTTTATATATATTTAACAAACTATATCTCATTTTAAAGCTGAAACTATGAATTTTATGAATCTGATAAAAAAAAATTAAAAAAATCAAAATACGAAGAGTGCCAAGGTCACGAACTTCGATTTTTATTAATTAGCGTGACGTACGGGACATTACATTTTTATTTTTGTATCTCGTTTGTATTATTTGTTTAAAATTAAATATCTCAGGAATTGTAGACCATCATGCTAGAAAAAAGGAAAAAAATATAAAAACTTTCAAAATTAATTAATTATGCAAATGAGGTAGGTTCCAAAGTGTGATGTCCCATACGTCACAATTTGATCATAATTTGTTTAATTTTAATTATGAAAATAATTTTTTTTTTTAAAGATATTCTAGGAAGTTCTAATTTAGATGAATACCTAACAATAAATAGGTTTAACAAAAATTACAAAAATTCTGTGTTGATTACATAATCAAATTAAGAAATGTGACGTACGGGACAAGTGTGTGACGTACGGGACAACCCCATATAATAAAACCAATGCAAGATGTGAAAAAGGAAATGACCAAAAGGAGAATATATACTGTGTTAGAAAACTTGTTGTATACAGGGATATATGAACATTCCAACTGGGTCCCTTCTAGGAATTTACTTGTTTGTAACTTTGTACTGAATTTGATGTAATTAGTCTTCAAGCCAGACCCCTGGTATTATCAACTTTGGTATTTTGCCAGTTGATGTCCCCAACATTGGCAGGATGCTAAATATGTAAATCATAATAGTGTACTAGTTCCTGGAATGAGTCTAATAAAAATATAAGGTAGTAGATGCACCAAAAGCTGGCTTTTACAACTCATAGATGCTGCAGGTAAGGATCTTAGCACATGTATGCTATCAAGCTTTTTTTTGTTATTCTATTTAAATGTCATATATGAAGGTAAAGGATTACAGCATACACTGTACATGTTATGGAGCCAGCTTTGGAATTTTGATCTCCTAAAAACTAAATCATAACTTTTAAGGAAGGATAGCCTTTTTGAGTATTTCACACTCTCACCCACTTAAGATTTTTATCACTTTTACACCCATGCATTTTTGTTGATTTTGCTTAAATCTTTTGAATTGTGGAAAAGGTCACACAAACCTTTAGGGTTTTAATTTCTTATATCTGGTGGTGTTTAATAATAAGATGTCTTTAATCAATACAAAAAAAAAATTCAAGATTTATATTTTTGTATCCATCTTTCACAAACATGTAGGCTACATTAATATACATACATGTTCTAATCTGTGATAAAAGGATTTAAAAAAGACAATATGTTCAGCATTATCTTTGAATTCCTTCAAAATTCTATGATATAATTACTATCAAGTAATTCAAACAAGCTATGAAGAAAAGACTTCATATTTTTAATGTATCTTTGTTCACAAACACTTAGAGCATAAGAAATGTTCTTTGACAAAATATGATGTGCCGAGTGTGCCCCTGTGTTTCAAACAAGTTTAAATAAAAGTTTTCATGTTCAAGTTCATCTTCTTCATTAATTATTATTTAAAAACATTTTGCAATGTTGAATGGAATGGATAAAAGAAATGAGAAAAGAAGCATGACTGCAAATGATAGATAGGTAAATGGAATAAAAATGGTAATATAGTGTGTATGAATATATTAATTCAATTGGTTTTCTTTGTAAAAAGTAATATTTGTATTGATTTACCCCATAAATTAACACAGGGGATATTAAGTGATGGTCAGAGGGTCTAATTGGGTTCTAAAACACTCTAATTGTCACTGATTTAAGTTAAAATTGTTCACATTTAACAAATTTTGACGAAATTCTTCATTTCAATGCATTTTCCCATAGGGAAAAGTTGTCCCGTACGTCACGTGTCCCGTACGTCACATACACACATTTATGTTTTGGTATATTACATAACAACGAAAGGTCAGAAAAATATGGTAATAGTTGTGATTAATGCTTGATTCCATAATGAATTAAGATATCATTACCATAAATCTCATAACTTAATAAATTCAGAGAACTTTTATGATGAACTTATTTTTGAAAAAGTCAGAAATTCTCTGGTCCCGTACGTCACGCAGCACATTAATTACATTAAAAATTAATTTATGAATTGGTCAGAACTAAAACTTTCCACAAATGAACTAGGCCATAATAGCCACAGACTCATACCAAAAGATAGCCATATAAATAATGTCATCCATTGTTATTTCTTGTTTAAAGTCTCTGAATGTCCCGTACGTCACAAAGCAAATAGCTTGGACCTGCCCTTTACCGCAAAGAGAAATCCAGAACTACATGTAGCCTATAGCCTGGCCTGTACAGAACTACAGATGGCGGTATTTCACTTCATTCATTATCAATGCAGTGTACACTATGACCTGATATGTACTTGCATTGTTTATACTGCATGTGCCTCATCATCCTGATACATGATATCACAATGCAGAGCTCTGCTGATTACTGCATAAAAACATCAAATAAAAAGTTTAGACATCAAAACAATGTGCTCAAAGACCTACTTTTATATCATAACTCTGATTGCCATTTTTTACACCGTTGGTCCGATACAATAAATGACCCAATAGTTATCCTTGGCATTTCCATTTTGTTATTATTTGGTGGGAAAGAAGTCTCCATGTACATACATACATGTACATGTGTACATTCATGAATTGTAAACATTATTCTCCTATCCACAGAAGCTTTTTAATTTTTCTTGTTGATACACTTGTAAGGCAAGGAAAGGGGCAATAATCTTTATCTTCCAAGCTCTTTTCAATACCCTTCATCTCCTGTATACCATTATTTTCCCCTTGACTTGGAGTACTTGTACATTGTAGCTACCATACAGCATAAGAGCAAGGCCTTTGTCTTAATAGAGAGGGGCAATAAATAATAATAATAATAATAATAGCTCACATTTCTAATGCGCCTAATACTTTGTTTCTAGGTGCAGCACATATTATTACCCCTGTCATCGGGTTCAGGCTTATGCACATTTTCAACTCCCTGGGGAGCATTCCAGCCAGTCTCCTTTTTACTTTGTCTTAGAGCGCGTTTATCTAGGCTTGCCACTAGATATGTACATATCATACCCCACTATCGAACCCCACTATCATACCCCACTATACGATCGTGATTTGCGGGATGTCGCGTTTATCTACTCTTCACGATTCAAAATAAAGGCCTTGTGTCTGCCCAGCTGTTTTGACCCGGGAAGCAGACAGTTTCTCGGAGGTACATGCTTGTACACAACACCTGGGTGTTCCTATTTGTATGTGACGTTCAAAACAGCTTTGCGTTTATCGACCTCTCAGAAACGTGATTCTGGCTGTATGTCACATACAAAACGCACCTTTTTGCGTCTTTAGATATGCCCATATCTAAAGCCCTTTAAAAAAGGCTTTGCGTTTATCTACTTCTAAATTTGCCTGAAAGACGTTTGAGAAACCTGATTCTAGCCAAAAATTTGCTAGATAAACGCAACCTTAGAGAGGGGCAATAATCTTTATCTTTCAAGCTCTTTTCAATACCCCCCATCTCCTGTATATCATCATCTTCCCCTTGACTTCAAGGAGTAGCTACCGTACAGCTTGAGAGCAGGCCTTTGTCTTGTAAGAGCACCCTAATGAGACAACCATACAGCAGTGTGTCACATCGAGTCATATTAATGCTAATGAAGTTTGGCATGTTCCCAACACATTAATTTAGCCCCAGGCTCCAGGGGGCTGTATCTAAACTCAAAGGTTACTTCATGATGAGCACATTCTCATAACATTAATGTCTCTGGTGAATGATATGCTTAATGTTTACACATGACGGCGCTTGTGCATACAAATTGCCTGCCATTAGATGTACATTATAACAGCATGTTTTACTAACATATTGCTTCATATTCATTAATGTCCCCTCAATGTAACAGGGGCTATACATTTGTAGTAATAAACTATTATATTCGGCCAGAATTTATTATATTTCACTACCATGTATCAGCACACTCATCATTTTCTGGAAGTCCAGAGTCACAATTGCCAAGGACCATTGACCCATTTCTCTCTTTTTTTTGCTTCTATTAAAACCAACATAACATTAGGGTTGACTTCCCTTTTAAATTAGTAATAGTATCAAGCTCTGTATTCAATGCATTAAATCAAATGACACAGGCTTTTGAGGTACATTTGTAGCAAAAAACTACAAAATATTCTGTTGTCAGAAGGAGTATCTTTCAGCATAAACACATCAATAACCAAAAAATATTTTCATTTTGCATTTTCCTTCATATATTTCTTTAATCGCAACTTGAGAATCAATATATTTTTTCCCTGATATAGAGTAATGTAGTGATACACTTTCTCAAAATGCAAGTAAATTGAGATGGACTGTTTCAATCAACCCTAGATCATTCTGGCCAGTGTTTATCATCTTAATCTGCCCACGTCAAGGGAAACATCAATCTCAAGATATTCCTCTCTCACTTGGCCCCAGACTCTACCAACTTCCCTCCTTCTAGTGTGTTCACTATCTTCACAGAACAGATTTATAGCAAATGTGTCTTCCCTCCATCCAACACTCACAAGGGCAGTGTTCACACTCACAAGGGCAGTGTTCACATTACAGGGTTATTCAACATGTATCATTATTAAGAAAACTGTGAAGGTTTGAATCATAGACAAAAAAGTTAAAATATTCAACAACAACAACAAAAAGTTGATATTTAATAAATAAGGTAGTCTCCTGTTGGCAAAGGCAGCTTGTTAATGTGCGATTTTATATACACTGTACAGTATGATCTCCTCAAAGCATGAAGGTTGCTTCCCTCATTCATGCATATTGATAGAGTTACACTTAACTCTGTACTCGCTCTGAGCAGAGAACATCTTCATCTCCATCAATTCTCCTGACGATTCTCCACAAAAAGTCAAAGTATTATAATTTCAATTTCTCCACTGCAATATTTTCTTCTTCTAAATACATAATGTAGAATGCTGTGTATCCTTTTTTATCTTGAGCAAAGACACAGGATAGAGGATTTACAGGGAGAAATATGAAAAATATGATGTTTTATGTAAAGAACAGTAGGCCTACATTGTACATGACGGTTTTCCATGGCAACGCTAATCTGTACATGTACTATCTGTCGATGAACATGTACCATGTACATGTACTCAATACCCCAAATTTGTCAATTTCCATATATTTGTTTTCATGAAAGAACTACATGTATGAACACAGCTGTATTCACACTGTGATGGAATTAGGAATCATCCTCATCCTCCTAGGCAGAAACTAGTCCGTCTGAGGAATAATCCGTTTGTAAGCGTTTAATTGGCGGCAGACTTCCTATAAACTATATAAATAGCTTACATGTAGACATTAAGACTATATTTTGATAATACTTCAAATCAAGCCAACAGTAATTGTAAACATCTACATGTACAGTTTATCCTCTTCTTTATTCACCCATTTAATCATGCATGTACAGTGTACATGTTCATGTTGTTTGGAATTGGAGGTAAAGTACTTGGCAAAAGATCTTCATCTGTTTCTCTTGCAGGGGTGGGGCACATTTCAAAATAAAAAGAAAGAAAGAAGTTGGAATAACGGAGTACAAGCCAAGATTTGGCAGTAAAGTCATACATGAACAAGTACACTGTAGAGGCCTCTCTCTCTCGGCAATAAGAAGAGCAGGCTACCCATTGTAGTGCATGCATAGCTGAGCACAGAGGGACTTTTAATGCTTCATTAAATATGATAATAACTATGGAGTCAATGAATACATGGGACAGACAGTTACATATTGAAGCCATGCTACAATAGTTTAGAGGAATATTACACAGTGATCCCAAAGAATTTATTCTTTGTATATGTTTAACAATAGATGTAGAGTGTATGTGTGTATTTCATTCCCAACTTGATATTATAGTGACAACTGTGACATGTACATTACATATACAGTGAACCAGCATTCTCTAAAATGTGCTAAAGCTTAAATGATAGATTTCCAATTCATATTTCCTTTTTTTCTTTTTGATAGATCAATAGAAGCAGGCCGGTGTACATGTATAATGTACATCAGTGTCACTGGTATCGCTTCTCTATTGAAACTACATGTGTACATGAATGTACATGTTTGGCTTAATGCTTTAATTATGCACCCTTGAGTAAGGATTATCTAAATGATCAATCTTCATAATCTAATTGAGTCCTTCAAGAAAATGCAGTGCACATTGTCTCGTTGCTTGTCTGTTACATGTACAAGCATTATGTGCAAGCATACGTGTAGCCTGTAGGGCCTCTACAGTGTATATCATTTGAATCTCAACCTTTATTCTCATACATTTTTAATAATTCATTTTCATGCAGTTCATCAGCTATACAATACAACGACAAACCTCTTAATCTGTATTATCAATGTACACAGGTAAACAAATTGTCAGGACCTACATATTTTCATGGTAGATACACACGTACTGTATGCTAATGGTATGAAAAACACATTTCTATTAAGGCTGTGCACAACAGTGTAATGAGGTACCCGAGTACACTACCAGGCTTACAAGCGAATACTCAAATATTCAGACGCCATGTTTTTTTATAATTTTTTTGAATTTTTTAGAATTTTTAGATTTTTAGATTTTTAGATTTTTTTTTTTTTTTGCCACCACCATACCACTCGTGCAGTATCCCAGTATCGCCGAAAACGCATGCAATTTTACTTTGAGTTGCAGTTGAAGGCGCCGATTTAATAATAATAATAATAACAGTAAACATTGCTGTTTTAAAAACCAAAGATGGCAGAATAATCCATTGTCCTCCGAGTCCAAACAGAAATCGGGACATTTGGTCCCAGTTTCTGAGTGGCGAGTTTGACAGTGCTTTAGTTGGAAAACATTTTTACCGACGGTACCATGCCAGCGGCCGCCGCTCTCCCTGGCACGGGTAAGCGTGGGCGTTGACAGTTTTCAGTTTTTTTTTTTTTTTTTTTTTGGGCGGCCGAATATTCGGGTACGAGAAATCGTACCCGAGTAGTTGTCAACCGTGCGGGTACTCGAGCATTCGACTACCCGTCGCAGCCTTAATTTCTATAAATAAAATATATTGGAGAAAACATCCATGATGCTGCAAGCAGACATTACATGTAGGCCTAATCTAGCATGTACATTACAAACTTACATGTAAATAACTAAATTGAGACATTTGGATAATAATCGATGAAGTACATGTAAATGTACACTGTACATGTCAAAGGGCAATAAACACACCACCAATCTCCATCTACTGTACCTTCACTGGGAAACTTCTCATTGTAGAAAAATGCTTTATATGGGCTGAGATGAATTGACTCTCTGTGGCTCTGAGAGAAAGTCCAATAAACGAATTAGGATGAGAGGGCTAGTAACTGGTACCTGCTGATTCTTAGTAAGACATTGAAAGACTTGCATGGTCTATTTCACAGACTCTCTTGTCCTCTACACATCAAAGTTTTAACGGTCAATTTGCGGTATGGGCAAAGATGGTGGCCTACAAGCAGAGACGCCAAGTTCAAAGATCGACAATGCGTGACATTTTCATGATTCGGCGCGCGAGCGCGCGTGCGAGGGTATAACACACATATAAGGTATAGCGTTTGTTCAAAATCTAGCGCGCGCGTCGTGCGTAAGAGCATTTTCAGACCCTCGAAATGCAAGATGTCACGCCTAATGCGTGATACTTGGTAGCTCTGTACAAGTCACCCTAAAATAAAGTACAATAAAGATGTGCTCATTTATTATTTTTTCTAAATTTCATAATTTCTCAAACAAAACCTGTATCGAAATTCTCAGTTGTTTCATATTATGTAGGCCTTCATGTATAATGTAAACCATAATACACTTACAATACATGTATACTCTACAGTACGTAGTACAGTTACATACATGTAGGCTTACTCTGCCCGTGTACTTTGCATCATAATCATATAGAATCTAGATGCTTGAAGTAATGTACATGTACGATACTTGACAAGAAAAATTACATGCACAAGTTTGACAAGTTGGCCAGTCTTACAGGCCTATCTTGGTGCACATTCCTCTGTATAAAGGAAACTGAATTTCAAATGGGATCATATTGATTCACTATACAGTGTACAGTGCAATCAATACAAGTAATTGAGTGATCTCTGCCAGGCTGATGGTCAGTCTATAGACTTACAAGACTGACATTGTGTATGTAGGTCCAACAGATAGCTCTAGCAGTAGCTCTATTCATCAACACTACAATAGGAACAATCTATGTTTCCTTTATTATCTCACTCAAATGTATACCATGATGGAAGGCCAGAGGGTTGGCACTGTTTGGTGGGAGGGTTTGATCTGTCTTTATATAGTAGTAACCTTGGCATATCTTTCATTCAAAGGACATTGGTAACTATTGGGATTACAATGTACATGTACATATATACAGTAATCACATACATGTACATGTACATGTACACTGTACATGGCTATATACATGTGTATGTAAACTGCATGTGTACTTAGCAAGGAGGGGTTGTATTTGAGTCTGAGATGTACATAGTGTGTATGAAGTTTCAGGCCAGCCACCATCTCAGATGCCGTGCTTGTAAATAGCATGTACCTACTTTACATACTGTAGTACACATAATACACTGTGAAATAACTTCACCTACATGTTTGTAGCTGTACAGTAAAGATAAGAACCTAATTGCATTCTTCACTCTCCTTTACACCCATGTAAAAAAAAACTACAATGTCCATTGTTTGTAAACAAAACAGAGCTCCCTGGATTGCAGTGGCCCTACAATGTGGGGTTGTAGTCATGTGTGTGTACTGTGTGTACTGTGCAATGTGAGCTGAATCCAACACATACACACAACTCCTAGAGCTAACACATGTAAGCATGGGCTGTGCATAATGTACAAAGACCTAACCACATAATCCCAGGGCATACATGCTGTGTGTATTGAGTGAGAAGCTGACCTTGAACTGAATTCTTGAGGACAAGGTCACCCAATCAAGCATTGTGACATCACCAACCAAATGATTGTGTCAGAAACAATAGGCCAGAGAGAGAGAGAGAGAGAGAGGGGGGGGGGGGGGGGGGGGGCTGAGAGAACACTGGAGAGGTGAGGTCTCACTCTATATTTTGTTTCACTGTACACTGTAGTAAAGACTAAAGTACAATGAATGTCTAGATACTTTTACTATAAATTGGGAATACCCTTATGGATAGACAACTTTGTGAATGAGATCAGAAAGAGTTGATAGTTTGAGCCCTCTGGCTCTATCACCCGATATATATCCCCTTCAATATTGACTTGGAAATCAATACCTAAAGAAGTTCATTCACCCGGCCTACCTACAGTACATGTACATGTATATACTTCAATTAAACTCCCAGTTGTATAGCCTCTGTTTATAGACAAGTACAAGTTCATCCAGATCCAGTACAGAGGCAGAATCAGCTCATTAATATGACAGGGGGCTAGAAGCCTAGATCCCTAGCTAGAAATAATTATACTCTCTACTATTCCAGTTATGGTCATGCGATTGCATTGTGAAAGAAACGTTGTGGAATCGATCAGAAAAGGTTGATCATCTAGCATATACATGTAAGTATTGGTGTGTACTGCAAGGTTCTGGAATCATCAAAAAATGATAAGAAATATGGCCCAGTCTTCGTAAAGTTACAAGCACTGTACACAGAAAGATGTATATGGGACTATACGCACACGTGCGCGACACATGCGTTTATCTCTAACAGACCATGTAGATAAACTAATTTACCAAATACCGGTAGGCGGTTTCCCGGCAATTTTTTTATCATCATGTATTAGTCAAAACATATTCTTTCACATGATTGGTAATAAGAGCTTCCATTTCATTTTTTGAAATTGGGGCGTTTCCAATACTTGTCTTTACCTTTAATAGTTCATCATTTAATTTCATCCCAATAGATTCCCAAGTAGTATTACCACCTACATGTACCCCATACAAAGAAAGAACTTGAGCATGAAATTGCAATTAGTTGAGGCAGCCATTCCATACTGGTGAAGTCAAATCATGCTGGCTTAGCGCACCATGTTGAACCAAAGTGACGTTATTGGTCTTGCATTCAGCTGTAATATATTTATCCATCTCCCACTGTCAATGCACATCTAATAATAAGAGTAATACCAACAAGCATTTAGCTCTCTCTTGATGTAATTAAGCATGACCGAGACTACACATGTGTGCATGCTTGTACGACATGTATTTGTTGAACAAATAATTTACAGGTGCCTGGAAGTAAGGCTAAATGATTATCAATTTATGAAATATCTTTCACAGTATGGTGCTGAGTGGTTAACTGCATTCTGTATTTCAGACCAAATTACACTCAGTCCATCACATTCACCTGCTACACTCTACATTAGGCGCATTTATACTGTCAAATACCTCATTTTGAAAAGTCGCGATGTTTCGTGCACCCGGTTACACTTGTGCTGAAACATCACCGACGGAGCTGTTCAGCGATGTTTTGGCGTGTTTCGGTTGGTAATGCGCATGTGCAGTCTTCCCGACCTTTGACCCCGGCCTGCTATAAGATTTTTAGCGCGCGCAATTTCCAGCTAGCGCTATAGCTAGCTAAATAGCGATACATCCCATGCGCATGCATGCGATATGTTTTGTTTATCTCGCGTGTAGTATTTGAGGCAAGAGTGGATAAGTTACGAAGTACGGACTACGGCTGCTGATTCAGTTTTCCCAAATTCAATCGAAATCTAGTAGTAAAAACGATATGGGAAGGTTAAGAAAATCATCGTTGTTAATTGGAATTATGAGAATTCTCCCTGCCTCCACATCGAAATCAAGAACTTCATCTCATCATCAGTGGCAATGGGAATTGTTCACTTCCATATTAATTAATCTAACAAAACACTCAAATACTACTACTAGACAGATATGGCCAGACGGGAATAACGAAGATTGAATAAAGGATGAGTTAACGGAATTGGAACAAACGGAGCTGAATGAACGGATAACACGCGCGACGATGGAAATGCTATAAATATCACACGGGAAGAACGTGGTTTAAAAGAGCGCGGGTAACAATCCGGAAGTGCCGAAAGTCACGTGCCTAACATCGCGATGTTACAACTGCGAGCGGTTATACTTGCCAAACACGCCAAAACACGCCAAAACACGCCAAAAGATCACACTTCGTTTTGGAATGTTTGGGGCTTGGCATGTCTGCCGGTAAAGCGTAGTTGCCCTTGGTAACATCGCGGCCAGGCTCCGGTTTGGCATTTTTTGGCGTGTTTGGATGACAGTGTAACTGCCCCTAGTGTGAGTGTGCAAGACCACCAACATCACAACATGTTATTATTTTTTTCTGGAATTTATTTAAAGGGGAAGTCCACCCTGATATTAATTTCATTTTAATAAAAGCAGAAAAATGAGAACAAATCAATGAAAGTTGGAGCAAAATCTTATTTAAAAAATAAAATAAAAATAATTTTTGAAGGGGTGATCAAACACAAATTGGCAAATGGCAACTCTATGACGTGTCACATATCTTGCGAGTTCAACTCCCATTTGCTACAATGTACAGTATACTAAAACATCAGACATTTCTATTTTTGCTCTAAAGAAAATTTCCAATAGTATATTCACCCTAAATTGTTGCAAATATGTTTTTTTATACAACCCCTGTATGAAAATAAATCTATCCCATCATCAATAATTTCCGGTAAGAAAATGGAAGTTTATACAGGTTTCTATACCAAGCAAATTGCACAGGAGCTCACAATATTTGTCTGCTTCTATTAAAACCAACTTAATATCAGGGTGGACTACCCCTTTAAAAAAAAGATAAATGACAAAAGCATGTACACCCATGTATGGTGTGTACATGTACATGTACGTGTAAGAATAACTTTGTTGTCCTACTTTTTGATAATTCTTGCAATCGTATTCTGAGTGTGTAGCAAGGACATCTATGGTTGGTGTGGCATGACAGGACTTCTTTTGTCTGCTTTTCACATGTCCTTTCAGTCTTCTGTGAATCCCATTTACAATGAGAGCTAGCTTGGACCGTATGTCTGTCTGTAGACTCCACAATGCAGCCCCACAATGCAGAGGAGTACAGCTTGCTTGTGTCACCTAACGGTACCCAGGCTCAAATTAGATTACCTACATGTACCCACTCATTCTCATCATGCTACATGTAGTCTGGTTTAAAGGCTGGAGACTACCCTCCCCCCTCCTTTCCCCAATCATGATGAATAAATAAATGTTTGGTCCATGTCTTGCATATTACATTCATTGTACAGTATGTACCGTACATTGTATTGTAAGTTCGTTCAATCTGAATTCTGGAGCTGTACTGCACATGGAACGTTAGCTATTCAACCATGACAGTACATGTATGCTTCTACACAACTGCTACTGGTGGACTAAATATCTTCACCTGGAAGTTATAATTTATCATCCTCGTGCAAAATTGTTTTAAAACTTACATATTTGAAGTAAACAATATGGTATACCGTAATTAACTGCACTTTTTTTTAAGTTTCAATTTATGCCCCTCCACCTGGCGTTATGTCTGGCAATGTCTCCCAGCTCAGTAACCGGTGTGTTGACTCACCACTCGGAAACTAGAACAACACTCAAATTTTTCTGTCATCTTGGTTTGAAAGTAATCTTTCTGATAGATCTCAATATGTAGTTTATAATAATAATTCCTCCAATTTTTCTTCTATTACACGGCGTACCACAAGGTTCTATCCTAGGTCCTCTACTGTTTTTTAATTTATATTAATGATCTTACACATTCAGCTGCACCTCGCACTTAAATGAAAGGCCTTCCCGCGTGGGTTTTTAACACGGACCGGCTTGCTGCCAAGTGCCAACAGAGTCAGACTTTTTTTTTTTTTTAGGGCGAAAAAGAGGGGTGTGGATTTAACACGAGGGCGGTTTATACACCGTTAATTACGGTAGATATTCAAAATAGCATGTTCAGCACTGATTCAACAAACAGCAAAATCAGAGAGCACCTTGCTGTAATTCCTCTATGCAACTAAAAACATGACCAGTACAAGTAGACAGGAAGTCAGGAACTAATATTTCATATTTAATGAGAGAAACATAAATCAAGCTTTATCAAAATGTTGAAACTTGAAACCAAAAGTGAATATATATCACGGTCATTCATTTGTAATCAGAGCACACTTCCTTCAACCACAAAGAGAGGGAAACTGAATAATGTATACACGTGTGCATACGGTGCATTGTGCAAACTCCATAAATCAAAGGCACATTGTGAACAATGATGGCATTCATTCATATACTTTCACTGAAACATGTATACACCTCCTGATCACTTTAATACATGGTCGCCTTTAATGGACATGTACTGTAGGCCTGACTGTATGTTTGGTGAATGTACCAAATTGGCTCAATTCATACAAGGAAGTGTAGCAATTAAAGTGTTTTGTTATTAAAGGCAGACAATGTCCTTGGTTGCATACATTTAACATAGTACATCGTCGGCCGGGTGGCAGAAGGGCGTTAGCGCGCGAGCGACTCGAAAACCACTTTTCGAATTATTCGCATTTAAAGATTTGTTATATACATGTACATGTATTTAATCTGCTTTCCGTCCCGAAAATTGGTTTAAAACATAAAAGACTAATAGAAATGTTGTAGTGGAACACTGCCACAAATTTTTTTCTCTCCAAAATAAATCAGCTTTATAAAAGTTTGAGGCGATATAGTGCTAACGTCCTTCTGCTTAAAGTTTCCTTTTTGACCTGAAATTTGAGCTAACGCCCTTCTGCACGCCATGATGGTATCACTATTCACTACCAATAGATCTTTCATCCTTTTATAAAATACATTGTTCACTAGATGGAAAAAGGACCTTTTATGTATTTTGGAGGGCATACACTTTACAGCCTTATTCTGATGCCCCCTTTTCGATGACCAAGATACACACAATGCTATGAAAAGTCTACACTACATACATGTACATGTCCTGTAGATGTCTATTTTTGAACGTTTGAATTATTTTTGAAAGTTTGAAATGCATAACACACTAAGTTACATGTACATAAATTACCAAAATAAATTACATGCATGTTGTATCGCAAATTTGTGTTAATTTGTTGTGTTTTCATTTATTTTTTTTTATTTTTTTTTGGGGGGGGGGGGTGGTCATGGAATAAAGAGGAGCAATTGTGTGGTTCAATGTACGGTGTACTATGCTGAAAAAGTAAAACAAAATATATTGATCTGAGATGAAATAAATATCCGAGGGATACAAAATTCTAACAAAATTACATCAATAAATCTATTAAAGTTGTTATCTTGTTATTCAAGACACAACTTTTAATATAGTGGACAATCAATTGAATGAAATATAAATCAAATCTATCCAATTGAATTATATTTAAACAATAGTTGAATTAGATTACTGTATATGTCTGGTCACTCTGGTGTACACTGGCAGGTAAACGTATGCAGAGTGTACGTATCCTGGTTGACAATTCAACGTAGGTACAGTACAAGCCATGAGTCAGACAGGGAGTGGATAATTAAACGTGAGTGTGTTTGCACATACCAAATTAATTATCCAATGTTTACGTGCAGGTCTGCTATTAAAGCTCTGCTATCAAAGCTCAGATTTGAAGTTTGAACTTTGAACATGTACATTGCGTACCTAATGAAAGAATGCATGTCATCCCAAACACATGAAGTATGAAAACAAACAATATCAAAATGGGTCTATAATACGCAATAAAAATAACAAATAGTGTACACATTATTTGTACAAACACCCAAGGCTATTGAATACTCGTACTACATTGTCAACTATTAAAAAAGTGTTTTTGTTTTTCATTTTCCATTTCTATTTCATCTTTTGTATGTGTGCATAACAAAGGTGATTAATTTGCTGTACATGTGAATGAATGATATCCTCCAAATGTACAAACTTGTAATGTACAAAAATTGAATACTTTTTCATTGTTCAAGGAAGATATTTCAGTATTTAAAAAAAAGTGAGACATTAATTTACCCAGGCTATTTTGTTAGGTTTTGTTTTCCAGTTTGTTTTTTTTTCCTCTAGAATTCCTGAGGTACATGTACACATGACTCATAGCTCTCTGCCCTTTTTCTTTTTCTCTCACTATATTCTTACTCATGAATGTGTACACCCTGCAGGGCGCGACAAACCCGCTTGCCCGATGTCCCGGGGCAACCAAATTGAGCCGTCGGGCAAGTAAATAAAATTATCACTTGCCCGATCGGGCAAGTGATACTTTTACAGTAATTTCCTAGTGTCCAAGAACTCTACCATTCACCCGTCAACTTCTTACCCGTCGTCAAAATCCAGAAGCAAAAAAGCGATCGTTCCGATTTCGATCGAAAAAACTTCACAGACAGCTAGCCAGCTCAGCTAGCTCAGCGCGCATGCAACAGTGACACTTCAAGCCATGAATGCCGCTCCGCCTCCACGCACGGCCGGCCGTGAGCTAGCTAGAGACAGCTAGCGCGATCGTACCAGCTGCGAGCTTATTCGCGCTCTCTCTCTCTAGCTCTGCAGGCCGCACCGACAGGCCTTTGCTATTCTCTGATTGCCGATTGGTTGAATCACGCCAAATATGACGTCATTATTCTAGGGAAATGAACACGTGCGAATCGGAATGGAATAAACAACAGGGATTTTCTAGTAAGTACAAAAAGTCAAATGTTTGATATTTATTCATAATGACTGTTAATGATTGTGAACATATTATTTAAAACTCGCTGCTCATATAAATCAGATGAATGTTTTTGTCTCGTTTTCAATTTATTACTGCGGTCTCAAGATCCGACCGAGCGAGTCATTTTGATAATTTTGATAATTTTGATAATGGTACATGTGGCTACCATTAATGACATGTTTGTATCATATTTTTTACAACAGGGTCATTATGCTTTTTTACATGACTGAATATTAAAAACTTAAACCTGCTTGAACCATTCTACCTTGCCGAGATTCATGTGAATCTGATTATTTATGGAGAATCAATAAAATGCGTTTTTTAAACCTTCAACCATCCTTTGTTGACCATTTTCTTTGACATATTAGGTTATTATTCAGTACAGTTACACTGTACATGTATGTGCATTAATTTGCTATCTAAAACACTAACTTATCATTACGAGATAATAAATGCTTTAACCTCGAGTCCTTTTTCGCTTTAAAGTTTTGGGCAAGTGGAAATATTGTTTGGGCAAGTAAATTGAAAACCCACTTGCCCGACAGGGCAAGTGGTGAAAAAAATTCTTGTAGCACCCTGCCCTGTGTAATGAATGTTAGAGCAACACATCATATATTCTTCAGATAAACTTTGTCCAACATTTCATTAAGGACAGTTAGAATTTTGTTTAGGCAGAGATTTGCAAAAATACCAAGAGAGGACAGGTATGCGCTCTCACATTGCCTGGCGAAAATCATCCAACGACGATGAAAATGCCATTAATTTCAACAACAACAACAACAACAAGCTCACCCTGAAATAGAAGACTGGGTTTGAATCTTGGCCGGTGCTTTCTTCCTTCTTCTCCTCCGGATAACACACCGTCAACACTGTGTTATTATCTTGTCTGTTAGATTTGGCCTGGATTAATGTTCCAAATTGGATCCTAAGAAGAGTCTGGTATCGAGTCACAGGGATCTGAGAGGACTCCATGTCCAAGTCTCAACCATCTCCCTTACAGAGATTCTATTATGAAGAGTCCCGCATCAAACTACAACTTCACCAAACAACAAGCACACGTACTGTAGCACCGTCTACGTCTCAGAGGTAGAACACACAATAAAAGGAGTTTGCTGATCCAACCGACCCAAACTTCTCCTTTATTTTCTTTCCTTGACTCCGGTAATGAACGACCTTTGGAATGTGTGCGCCTAGATGATTGATGTAGTAAGGGGGTTTCAGGCCAACTGGTGGGAGTACGCTGATTCGGTAATGCCTAAAGCACATGTCATATCGCTAAAGGACCTGTAAACATAACTCTCCCTCTTAGAAAACAATTGATGAAAATAGTTAGTAGCTTGAGCACCCTGTGTGCTCTCCACTCCGATCGCTTGGGACTCTTTAACTTCCTTTACAATCCACGCATGCCAGCACCGCAGGAAGTTCTTATTTTCCATTAATTTCTATTTCTTGTCTTGAAGAATTTCCGTGTAATAGAGAGCCGTGTCGTGAGGAAGGGAAGTGGACTTCCTAGCGAGGTATATCCTGCCTCTACCATTACTCAATAACATCTCTCTTTCAAACGGCTCGACCCTCCTCATTAAGTCCAATCTTTAAATATTTAAGCTACTTTTCTGTGATTGAAGTAAGCCTTATTATGGTTTAGTTGCTTTGTTGTTAGCTTGAATAGATTTTTTCTATCAATCATAAGAAGATTTGAAAACCTGTAACCAATGCCCCGTGAATAACCCCTAAGAACGGGGGTCAGTCTAGATGCTCTCCAAATCTACAATGTGTCACAAAACAAGAACTTGTTAACCACTACAGACAGGATGCTGGTATACAATGTACATGTACATGTACAGTACATGTAAAGCACAAGCAATTTGCAAACTTTTTTTTTTTATTTTTTTTTAGAGCTCAAAATAGTCATCAATAACTTCATGTATTCTCACTTGTTCATGTAAAAGGAACTGATATTTATGAGCTCAACATACTGTACAGCTAGGAAAAATATATTTAAAAGATTTTGGGGGCTACTTTTCAAGCTTGCTTGCATGAAAATAACTCTCTTTAATTTTTTTTGCACTCTAAGCAAATTTTTTGGGGCTCTTTTATGGTTTTCGTGGGCTCTCTTTGGCATTTTGGGGGCTAATTCCCCCGTGCCCGTGTTTATTTTTTCCCCTGCTGTACAGTACATGTACATGTACATTGTATGAAGTAGTGCTGTAATATCACGGATATCTCCAATTCCGTTTAACCGCCAGTCAAAACCGGACGGTTTTCGGTTAAACGAATAAAAAATTAAATTAAAAAAAAAAAAAAAAAAAAAAAAAAAATGTTTTTTTTTGTTTTTTTTTTGTTTTTGTTTTTGTTTTTTGTTTTTTGACCGACTCTGTCGGCAGCAAGCCAGGACTTTCATTTAACTGCGAGGTGCATTTGAAGGCGCTGATTTGTAACAATGTCATTTTTAGAAGAATGTGTAAGATCATTAATGTAAATAAAAAAACAGTAGAGGACCTAGGATAGAACCTTGTGGTACGCCATGTGTAAAAGTTGGATGAATTTTTATTATAAAGTACATATTGAAGATGACAGACAAATTGGAGTGTTGTTTTAGTTTCGGAGTGGTGAGTCAAAAAACAGATTACCGAGCTGGGAGACATTGCCAGGTGGAGGGGCATAAATCGAAACTTTAAAAAAAAAAAAAAAAAAAAAAAAAAACGTTTTTTTTTTTTTTTTTTTTTTTTTTTTTTTTTTTTGGTTTAACCGAAACCGTCCAATTGAAAACGGAATCCGCCATCGGCGGTCGGATACCGGACGGTTAAACGTTTGGTTACAGCACTAGTATGAAGACTTACTTTACATACAGCTGACGGTCTGTATTACGTACATCTAGTACGTATTGTAGACTACATGTAACTCACATTGACCACACTGCTCTATTCCAAAAGAAAACTGATTCAGGCTTGAAATTCAGACAGGATTGCAGAATAAAACCACTGCAGTCTATTAGTAGACACATGGCTGGACCACTGTCAGTAACTGCACATGGCACAGTGTCCGAACTGCATAGACTAACATTAAAAAGGTCTATTATTCAGACAGAATGTGATTAAAGTCATTTCCCTCCTGATAAGATGTAAAACAGTGTTTAAGATGGTCTTAGCCCAGATTGCAGAATCTAATTTACTGTATTCTCTCCCAGGGTACTGTTCATGATTTTGTCCATCTAAAGGTGTTTTTTTTAAAAATAAACAATAAGTCTTAAAAGTTAAAACCATATGTTCAATCAAATTTGGCCTATTCTTCTTAACAGGTTTAGTCCACATGTACAGTACACTGTCCATTTACACATTGTTTGTTTGCAGTTTTAAAAACTCTTGTGTTGGCGCCCTTGTGGTTCCAAACAGACAATATACACTAAGGCTGTGCACAACAGTGTAATGAGATACTTGAGTACACTCCCAGGCTTACAAGCGAAATACTCGAATATTCGGATGCCATGTTTTTTTATATAATTGTTTTGATTTTTTTTTTTTGATTTTTTTGTTGATTTTTTTTGATTTTTTTTTTTGATTTTTTTTTGTTTTTTTTTTGCCATCACCATACCTTTGGAGCAGTATCCCAGTTCTGTCGCCGAAAACGCATGCAATTTTACTTCGAGTTGCAGTTAAAGGCGCCGATTTAATAATAATAATAACAGTAAAACAATGCTGTTTTAAAAACCAAAGATGGCAGAATAATCTATTTTCCTCTAACTTTCTAAGTCCAAACAGAAATCCAGACATTTGGTCCCAGTTTCTGAGTGGTGAGTTTGACAGTGCTTGAGTTTGGAAACAATTTTTACCGACGGCACGATGCCAGCGGCCGCCGCTCACCCAGGCACGGGCAAGCGTTGGCCTGGACAGATTTTTTTTTTACGGCCGAATATTTGGGTACGAGAAATCGTACCAGAGTAGTTGTCAACCGTGGGGGTACTCG
>JAVYIG010015217.1:0-37291 GCA_035222895.1 Strongylocentrotus droebachiensis
TCCCTAACGGTCCCACCCATATTGGAAATGTGAGGGGGCCGCGGCCGCGGTCGTTGAAATCAGATTTGCTAATTGCTCTGCATCTGAAAGGTTTTATCAATCATGCTGCATATGAATGTTATGAGTTTGAGTTACAATTATTGTTTTATGATTTGTAATGAGTGGTAAATTGTTTTTCCTGTACTCCCAGGGGCCTAGGCTTTTGGGGGTCTCAATTTCATGATTTGGATCATGACATGTTATTATTGTTTGTTCGTCATAATTGTCAGTGTCACTTGTCGGTGTTTTTTAATAAACTGAACTGAATTAAATCTGGAAAAAGAGTTCAAGAATCAAGTCACAAGTGACTAGGCCTATTAATATGTTGTGAAGATTGAATTTGAAGTTGTGGACAGTGTAGAAATTAAAGGTAAAACATGGATGGAGCTTGAGTTGGAAGTTGCAGTTGAAATCACAAGTTTTCCACTACCTCGGGCGGGGCTTGTGTTGGTGAATGGGAAAATGACATGTAAATTGTCAACACCAATGTAATTACGAGCATCCGTTCAGCAGACGATATTCAACACCAGCTCTGACAATCTGAGTCTTGGTCTTACTTAGTCTTACTAGTTTTAACATGCAATTTTCAACACACAGACTACCGGAAATGCGTCATATTTTCTGAGGTCAACCTCAAAACCTGGGCTGCGTCTCACAAAACTGTCTTAAGTACAACTTAAGTGACATCCCATTGAAATGCGTGTATTAAGTTTAACACATGTTTCAATGGGATGTTGCTCAACTTGTACTTAGATCTATGAGTATGACGGTTGGTGAGACGCAGCCCAGCATGATTTCAAGTTCGATGTTGTGGCTGGCGTTGGTGTTGTGAAAACGCCAACACCAGCTTTTGACATCGAACTTGAAATCACTCAATGTGTTTGATTTACTCATGAATTTAACTCTCAAAAATCATAACGTTAACTATATTTTTATAAATAGGGTCTAGAGTAAAGTACCCGGTAATCGGTCAGCTCCGGTTTTCGGCCAATTGGTTGGATACATGGTAAAATCACTTTAAAATACATCGCATAATAGCATAACACATATCCCACACATACATGTACCATACCATGCCAGTGTCACTGAAGAACCACATTTGCAATGAAAAATATATCCTAAAATATCACATTTTAGCGATGTAATCGGCGGTCCCGCTACCCAAATCTGAAAAATCGAGTTTCTTACGCGTGTATGTAAGAAATATGGGTACCATAAAATGAGCTTTATTTCAAGTATTTTTCAGATATAGAGCCCGATTTTGTGCTGGTCGCAAGCTCAAAAGTATCTCATCGCATGTATTAAATCAATGCAGCCGCACACCGCGACGCACACACGATATGTCCGTCTAATTCAGATTCCAACTTCCGATCACCGCTGTGCCTGTATTCGGCCAGGCGAGCACCCGGGAGCTCCGGCGTGGGATACCTGCTCCGCCCGCTTGTGCTATACATCAGCGCAGAAACGCACGGCGCGCGCGAGCGCTTCCTATTGACTTTGTACATGCGGCCGTAAACTGAAACGCTCGGCCGATAACCGGCTCCAAAACAGTGAAAATTGAAATGAATATTGTCATGGCAATTCGTGATTTTTTTTTGGGATTCTTTTTTTGTTTAAATAATAATAATATTTGCTTCATGATTTGAACAAGAAATGATAATAAATAGGAAGTAAAGAGTCCAATAAATAGGATTTTGTCTTAAGTGGCCGAAAACCGGGTACTTTACTCTAGGTCTTATGCCAATGAAGAACTTCTGATAATTACCAATATAATTTCAAACATTAAACTAGAAATTACCACCAAACTGAAATAATTTTGTTTTGTTCCTGCAATTCTACCAAGTTTCTGGAGTATTATGTATGAATTATTTCAAGTTCGTCAACTACCACCATTTAAAAACAATGATTTTCTAAAATTTTAAGTGTACTTACCCAGTTGTACCCAAAGTTTCTTTCAGGTGTATAGCTGCACATCACAGTGCATATTTTCTTCATTGCCTCAAGAGTCAAAATCATCCTTTCCTTTTTTTGTATTATTACTTTTTTTGCAGTGAATTTTATACAAAGTCCAAGAGACTGTTCCCCATTCTTTGCGTGGTGAAACTTGAGTAATACATAGATTGCAATAACTCGCGCTCAAAAAAATGGCTAGAAAGATCAAGTAAACAATATCAAATGGAGAAATAAGCCAGCATTTGCACAATCATTAAAGATCTACCAAGGTTCATTTGTTGGTCTAAAATTTGTCTTAAATTAAGTTTTATTCTTTTCTATGATTTCTCAGTATAAAAATATGGAGAAAGGTACACAAAGCATGGATGCCAAGGCTCACCTCGTGAAGATGATGCAGGTTGCTGTGGAAACTGAAGATTTCTATCAACCATACCTAGAGTACATCTGTCAACAACAAGAGGTACTTGGCCCCACATTTCTATTCGGCTTTCGACTACAGCTGATCTTTCTTGTTTATTACAAGGACTGGGTTTACTTTACATTTAAATAATAATCACAGTTTTATAGCCCTGAAAGCCTATCTGCACCAGTTTAGCCAGGAGGGATTAGACCCAGCAAGGGTGGCAGAACATCAGATAAAAAATCTTCCCTGAAAAGCAGAGCTCTTCAAATGCCTTAATATTCTAAATATGGCATGTAACATCATAAACATTTTTATGCCACATGTTCGTGTAGTCCCATTATAGTTCTGTGTACAGTGCTTGTAACTTTACCAAGACTGGGCCAAGTTTCTTATCATTTTGATGATTCCAGAACTTTGCAGTACAGACCAATACTTATATACATTTACATGCTAGATGATCAACCTTTTCTGATCAATTCCACAACGTTTCTTTCACAATGCAATCGCATGACCAGAACTAAACTTTATTTTTAATACTATGTCTCTAAGCACTTTACAATGTAATTACTATTAGTTACCCTAGTCATTGAAATCAAATGCTAATAGTGCACATACTCGGGGTGCATCTTCAAACAATCATTCCTGTTCAAAGTTTCCATTGTACATCAACCTGGTGAAACATTCTGGAAATTCTTGAAAACCTCTCTGAGATGTTAATGAAATTAATGGTCATAACCAATTGAAGTCGTGCAGTCACGGTATGTAATGTACTATAGTTTTGTTAATGTTTCCTCCTTTTTTTTTCCTTCCTGTCCATGTTTTTATTTTCATGATTTTGTATACTGTAAAGGGGTCATTTTCAGTAAGACTTTTTGTACTTTTTATGATCCTATCAATTTCATTTACAAATAGAGTTTGTCATTTGTTTTGAATGTGTTGTTTTACAGTGGAAAATAATGATTTGATTTGATATGACTCTTGACCTTTTACTTTCAGGACTCTGATTGCATCCTCCCCTACATGCATGATGTGATCCTTGATCGCCTGCGAAGCCTGAGTAGGTTCTTCCAACTTTGTCCAGAAACCTTCTTTCTGGCGGTCAACACTATGGACAGATTCCTTTCACTTGTCAAGGTGAGATAATGCTTTATTACATTAATAAAATCTGTTTAGAAACAAGAATACCTGGGGGGTGTTTCACAAAGACCTAAGTTGAACTTATCTCTAAGTTGGACTTAACAATTATGGAAAGCCATTATCATCCTTGAAACATTTTGTAAAAGTTATTTTAAAAGGCATAAAATGTTGATTCAAATCATTCATATTTTCTATTATCAAGGAGATTTCATGTTCTTGATGTGGAATTTATGAAAAATCTAAAATACTTCAATTTTTGCTTTTGGAAATATTTAATTGTAAGGCTACGAATGGCTCTCCATAAATTGTAAGTCCAACTTAGAGTTGAGTTCGACTTAAGATCTTTGTGAAACACCCCCCTGGGCAGCATTTCACAAAACTGTCGTTGGTACAAGTTCGCCGACATCCAATCGGAATGTGTGTGTATTGTAATTAATACTCATGTCAAAATTGTCAATAGGATGTCTGTAAACGATATGTTCTGATAATGATGATCTCTTTTTGGCTTTTATGCTCGTAAAACAATGATAAGATCAATATTAGGACACTTCATTGGTTAGCTTCATTCGTGTAAAGTTAAAAGAGACATCTGCTCAAGTACCAATGGTAAGGGTAAGGTTTGTCTGACAATTACCATCGTTTTCCCTAACATAAAAGATAAATATGGCCGGGGGTATTGATTATTTGAAATGAGCCTCTTAATGATTATTTGAAAGGGAGCCCCTTGAATAATATCTCCAGTGTCATGCCATTGTCCTGTTTAAATATATAATGTTGCAAATGTATTGAATGTGATTTGAATACTAAACAATATCTAAAGATATTGAATAAGAAAAAAGTGAGATGTATATATTTTTTTAAAGGAAAAATTCAAGGAAGATCAAAAGTTTAAAATGGAACACGTACTAACAGAACAAACAGAATATTAGATTTCAGCTTCCATCTTAATTCCTTGAGTAGAAACAGCTGTGTACAGTATTTGAAATAAAACAAACATCCAAACTACTGATTTGTGCTTATTTGAAGAAAAGATGCATGTACAGAGATGCCAACTAGTACGGATTTCCCGTAATTGGTACGGAAATTAACGACCATTACGGCAGTACGGAATGTTGTCTAAAAATTACGTTTTTTTTTTTTTTTTTTTTTTTTTTTTTTTTTTTTTTTTGCGCATAGGGATCTATCGTAGCAAGTGCTGTACAGTATGGTGGCCATCCAGCACTCGCTGCATGAGAAAGATGGAAAATTATCAAGTATTCTCTTAATAGAAGCCAATTTTTCATTGAAAACTTATGTGTTGTGATGAACTGAAAATCAATATTTAGCAACTTTGTGGGAGTAAAATCACAACAAATTTCAGATAATCATGCGCGCATGCGTCCGCTTGCCATTCTTTTAAGATTCATGGCGCCGCATAGGAAATTACTGATTTATTCCCCAAATTACTGATTTGTGCTCTGAAAGGTTGGCATCCCTGCATGTAACGTATGCTTGTTACAGCATAACTTATTGAATGACATGATAATTCAATATTTCTTCTTCTTTCCATTTAGGCCCGTCCTCATCATCTCATGTGTATTGCAATATCAAGCTACAACCTTGCTATCAAGGCTCTAGAACCGTCAGAGGTGAGAACAACTTGATTGTTTATCCCCCTCCCCTTCCCCAACTCTGTCTCTTTCCCTTTATCTATCTATTTTCTCTCTCCCCCCCCCCCCCCCTCCTCCTCCCTTCTCTTTCTCTCTCTCTCTCTCTTTCTCTCTCTCTCTCTCTCTCTCTGTAACCTATTTGAGTATGCTCACCTTTCATAATTTACCCAATTTTGGTATTTGGTATTTATTTACTTCTCAACAGTACAATATGAAACACAATGCATATATACATGATATATGTAACAATTATTTCAACATAGAGTATACAGTAAATAATTCAGATACGGAAGGAGGCGAAAATACGCGATACTCTGCAATATCATCAATTTTTTTCTTGCTTTCAACAGTCATCGATATCGGCCGAGGACCTAGTCCGCATCAGTCAGTGTGGCTGCTCAGTCAATGACGTACTGCGCATGGAGCGCATCATTCTCCAGAAGCTTCAGTGTGACCTCCAGTCCCCCACCGCTCACCGATTCTTCAAGCTCTTCCATGCATACAGTGTCGTGCAAGGCATTCTGGGTAACGATACTGCCATGCAGAATACTCAACTTGAAAGCAGCACACAAAAGCTGGAGGCGTGTCTGTGTTACTTCCCTTTAACTCTATATAAGGTAAGATCAGGACCCCATTTCACAAAACTTGTCATCAGTGACCAATGACAGTTTGTGTTATAAGCTACTGAAATCCTTGCTTCTGATTGGTTATCGACAGATTTGTCACCGATTTTTGTCATTTGTCATTGAAAAAAGGCTTTGTGAAACAGGTCCTTGGTAATGGAATTTAAGTGCATGAACTCTTGACTGATTTCTCAAGTTGCCCAACAGGATTTCAGGTTGTCACTAGCAACCAACCAGGCAACAAATATTTATAGAAATGTACAATCCTTCCCAAGAACTCTTATCACACATCACGCATAATCATGTGCAATTTTCCTGTCAATTTGACTGATAACTAACCTTTGATATATTCTTGTTTGTTTAGCCGTCAGTGCTGGCGCTGGCTCTCTTAACCCATGAGTTACCAAATGCGTCCTGTGAAGTACACAATCCCAATGATATCAGATGGATGAGGATAGTTTGGGATATACAAAGAGTATCTCAGGTAAGTGACTTTAGTTATAACCCTTTGGATAACTCAGATATATTTGATGCAATAACAACATATAGATGGGGAAAGTATGCCACATTGAATGAGTTGACCTATGAGCTACCATATTCTTTAGATGAAGTATGATACATGGTATATGGACGGCCCAGGAGCATTATGATAGCAAATGTATTGCTCAAGAATGTATATTGACTGAGCTTACAAGTTTCCAGGAGTCAATAAGGAATGTCATCTGTGATGTCCTTTCCCGGTTTCCAACCTTGAGCTGTCTGTATAGCTGCAACATGTATTACGAGAGAAGAAGAAAATTGATTCTTATCTAAATGCTCTTTAAACTTTGAAATATGCATGAATGTAGAAAACCAATGCACAAACATAATACAGTCAAACCTGCTTTAGTGACCAACTGTCTGCAAAGGCCGCATTTTTGGTTTCCCTTGAAATAGGTTTCTCATTGAAACATGTACTAAAGGAACCTGTCTACAAAGACCAATTTGTGTGTTTCCCTTGGGTGGTCGCTATAGACTGGTTTGACTGTACATTTAAAGACCTCACAACATTTCATCTGACCTCTACCCTTTTCAGGTCAGCGATAACGACCTGGTCAGCTGCCGATCTCAGGTCAGCGAGTGCCTGCGGATGTACTCTTCCCCGGTCTCTCGCATGCCCCACAGTCGCCTGACATGGATCGTCAGCACCAGAACAGCCAGGCAACTCAAGTTCAGTGCTCAGATTTCCTCGGACCTACCTCCTATACCTGAGAACAGGATTCTCAATAGCTCGTTGTTGTCTGATGGGGATACTGATGAGTAAGTGATCTACAAGCTTTGCCATTATTTGTAGAACTGGGAACTGTTTCACAAAGCCTTTGTTTTTCAAAAACAAATGGCAAAAATCAGTGACATATCTGCTGATAACTAATCAGAAGCTAGGATTTCAATAGCTTATAACAAAATTTGTCATTTGTCACTGATGAAAAGTTTTGTGAAATGGGACCCTGCTAAATTGTATGAGATTTACTTAGGGAAGGTTGCACACCTGGGTCTTGTCTTGAAAACAGTTCTGATTGGCCCTGATCAATTACAAGTGCTACATTCATTCATAAACTTTCAATAATAATAATAATAAATCTGGATTTATTTATAGCCTAGTACAAATACCGTCTCTAAGCCCTTTATATATCTCCCATCTCTTCTGCTCAGAGTTGCATTTGATGGCATTGTCAAGTCATTGCAATTAATCACAAATTTTTGTAAAAGTAAAGGAACATAATTAGTAGTTTTCTATGTGTCTGATAACTTGGAAAAAATTGCAATTGTTGTACAAAAAGATGAATTTGCTATCTCAATGACCAGGTAGGTTGCTCAGATGTCATCTCAAATTAAAATTTGAAAAAAGAGCCATGCACGCATGCACTGTTCAACAAACAGCACTAGTCTTTGTCCCATTTGGGAAATCTCAATATCTAGTGTGCTCCCAGGTATATCAATAAAGATAGCAGTAGCCCTACTCTATTCATTTTTTGTATGCATTCTCTAAATTCAATATTTTTTGGGGGGGGATAAAGCAATTTAATTGTAATAATAAATGTATGTCCGGTTACATTCCCACATCCATTTTAGATAAGGGAATATCAGTGATGCAACAATCCAATCATTCACCTCAATTTTTCCTGCATTCTTCAGGTCCTGTGAGATATTAAGTGATGTTCCAGACATCCAGTCTTCACCCGTTGAAGTTGAGGTGGACGATTCAGATGACGATAAGTCTTCCTCCGCAAGAACTCTTGTCCTAAACACTCACCAGCTTGCCTCTCTTTCCACGGATGATAGTATTTGTGTTGAGAGGAAGCTCTTTACGTATGAAGACGAGTCCTTAGCCTACTGTCCAACAAGAATCCACGGAGGAAGCTGACTGGCGGCCGACAAGGAATCATGATTCCTTGACAGAAATGAACTTTGCTACCTTGGTCCAGGATGTTGATTGCTGGCAGATCAAACCAATCGTGGATGCCTTGGTCTCGGTCAGATCAGAGCTGACCGTGGTCACAATGTGTCAGAAGGACCATTTCTGACCATGGACACTTCTCGGGCAGAAAACTAACCTTGATTGCGATGCTGGAGGCCGAACATTGTTGATCTTGATCACGTTGTCTCAGGCAAGACAATACTCTCAGTCCGTTGTCTACATTCTCTGGGAAAGGAAGGAGCCAACTCCATATTTGTATGTTATAAATGAAATGTTACATCATTGTTGAAGTGTTGTGAGTTCTTGTGTTGTTGACATTGATGCATTTACCTAAGAACTTGTGACAAGCAAAATTATGTGCCAAGATGGACATCTGATGTGAAAAGCAAGCCAGGATAAAACATTGGAAATGCATGGATGAATCATTGACATTGCAAACAGAACTGCCTCAAAGGCACTGTGTTAATCACCATTGGAATTGTGTTCAAGGACAGCTTTCCTGCATATTCTCTACGTGGACAAAGTTGCCAGCGGAGGCATATGCTATGGATCTTGTGTAATAGAAGTGCTTTACCTCACGATGCAATGGTGCTTCCTGAAAATTACTGTGCAAGCAGTGTAGCATAAATGTGTCTTAGAGGATGTAATGAGCACAGAAAGTAAAATGTAACAGGAAAAATGTGACAAAATTTGTTGTGTCAAACCAAAGTGTAAATGCAATTTTGATGTTGAGAAACCCATGTGAACTTTATAGTTGTTAAGTTTAGATATATGATGCAGTGTTCTAGAGAAGTGAACAGAAAGTACTGTTTGTAAAATAGAAGATAGTGAAGACCATTAAGTATCTATGTGCAAAATTATCCACAGTGAATACCTGCAGATTTGCAAACAAAAAATTCAGCGACTGAAAAATTGTCCATATCACGATGGAATAATAATGCTTAATCTTGTGTGCCAGAACTCAGAAGCTTTATATTTTGCCATGACAAGATTTAAGTGAGATGCCTATTTATGAATTCATAGTGGAATAGCAGATACAAAATTACTGATTTTCATTTGAATCCGATGGATAGAGATATAGGTACATGTAGGTAGGTAGGTATACATGCAACTGACAAGAAGGTGCTGCTACATTACATGCAGTGCATGCTGCAGGATTTTGGGACAGTGCATTGTTCAATTCATATCATGTACAGCTGTCTGTCTTCTGTTATGCTAGGATCCCTTATATCTTATTCTTCTGGAGGTCTGGAATACCGTTAACGTTTCTGTGTGCACAATGCCCAATTTTACATTTTTTGAAAGTTTTATGGTAAGACTAAAATATGGAAGGAAGGCTCAAGACATTTCGTATGAAAGCAATCGTGGTTGAGGTATGGCCTACCTATGCCAGACAATAGTCCCAAGTCATACTTTTTGTACCCTTTTGCAAACAGAAATCTAGTCTTACATTTTGCAGCTGCCCTGTTGCTTTGTAAGGAAAATTTACAGGAATTGCACCTATATTTAATTAAGAGGTACACTGTACAATACATGTATGTGCAAACTACTCATTACTGCAGCAAAGTCTTCATGTATTATGGTTAAGTTATTTGGATGGTGCTAAGACATTGCTGCATCGCAAGTTTGTGGGACTGACGTGTGCCAGGTATCATATGCATAAACTTGTTCTCTCAAATCTTCAGGGACTTGTTTTAATATTTTATTCAAACTGTATGTCTAACGTTATCTATTTCGATCTCACTGTATTCCTTCTTAATATCTTCTTCAGTCCCATGTTTGTGTTTTGATGTCAACATTGTGTCATTGAGGCACATGATTTTTATGCAGTGGTGATAAAGATACTATATTTTTGTATTCATTCATGTATTGCTTTACTTTAAAAGTTCAAAGATATGTCTTCATATTTGTAAATTTGTTTTCCTTTTTCTTTACTTAGTATCTTTACTATTAAGTATCTGTCTATATAAGTCATTAAGTTACTATTCAGGTACTTTTTGCCTACCTCAAATTTTTCTCTGGTTGTTCTTATACCTAATGCATTAGGTAGTTTCCAAACATTGAGAGGCTAAATTTATTTTACCCCACATCTTGAAAAGGTATAAGTGAAAATTTTGTTTCATACTCTTTATTTATTTATTTATTTCCAATTCTCTTCATGGCAAAAGCAAAAGAAAACGAATCGTAAAGTTTCTGAAATGAACAGAAAAGCTATTCAAACATACAAAAGGCAAGCTTTCCAAAGAAGCATGATGACTAAGTGGTTTAGCAGTCACATCAGTGGTCTCATGATTGGAAGGTCCTAGGTTCAAACCCAAGTCAATGCGCTAGTGCCCTTACGCAAGCATTACTCCTCAATCATTACCATGGCCCTCAGAGGCTCAGATAGGACTTGGAGCCATTTCGGTTTCATTTCTTGTTCAGCCACAACCATCTTTTATTTGATTATTATCCACTTTACCTATTTTCTTCCAACGTTAAGATAAATAACATGTTTTGGGTTTGTTTTCAATTTCAAGTACCGTATGCACTTTTTCAGTTCATTTTTTCCTTCTACAAAATCTTATGATTCCAACAACGACGTTGGAAAAAGACGGATGCGAGGCAAAAAAAATTCTTCATTGTAAACTGTTTATATCCCATTTGAGTTTATTACCTGTTTCTTGAAGCTGGCCGATGGCAGCTTATACAAACTTCATGTTATGTAACATAAGAAAGGATATGGTTCTTTTCTTTGTGATGATATGGTAAGGTTTTTGGTTGTAGAATGTCTTTATGAGCCATTAGCAGTATTCAATTTTCTACATGTATTTTGTCATGACAATGTAGTGTAAGTGTGTCAACTGTCAAGTAGTAAATGTTCATGTGGCTATCTTATTCAAAAACCTTTGAAGGTATTTATTTATCATTAATTGTTGGACTGATTCAGTATCGGTTTAGAGAAATGGAGGGCAGCGTGATAACCACAAAAACTTAACCACTCAATTCAGTATTTTTAAGGTTGTTAAAGATAAGTTTCACCCCTAAATATTTTTGGCAATCACAAATGGATAAACAAATATGGGAGAAAGTTGTTGTTTGTTGATTCCCCGCAGTGAATCCGAGACATACAATTTATTTTGTTGTTGGAAGAAGTACAAAACTGCAGAGATGCCAACCCTCCCGATTTTATCGGGAGGCTCCCGATAATTCACCCCCACTCCCGACCTTACGATCACCATCCCTATCCTCCCGATTTATTAAAACAAAAAAAAATATGTTTTTTTTTTTTTTTTTTTTTTATTTTTTTTAAATTTTTTTTAAATTTTTTTTATAATTTTTGTGTGGCGCTTATCAGTACATATATCTGTGAATTGAATGAGAAATATCGTCTGTTAACTTTAGCATGTAGTAATTCCACTATGTTAAAAGACAAATTAAGAGTAGCGAAAGATTGTTTCAGCATATGGATCGCCGTAACCAATGCGTGGATATTTTTGACACAGAATCCAAATGGCAGAAAATCAGCAAAAGAAGACCAAGAAATGGTCTTAGAAGTATAAGA
The DNA here is from genome assembly GCA_035222895.1 of Strongylocentrotus droebachiensis. Taxonomy (NCBI): domain Eukaryota; kingdom Metazoa; phylum Echinodermata; class Echinoidea; order Camarodonta; family Strongylocentrotidae; genus Strongylocentrotus; species Strongylocentrotus droebachiensis. The sequence continues at coordinate 11,807 of JAVYIG010015217.1, forward strand.
CCGAATACAGTATCAAGTACCCGTATATTCGGAAGTCTGAAAGGAATTCATCATGCATTTTGAACAATTTGTATGTTATTAAAAAAAAAAGTGGGAATTATCTAACTAAATTAACATGTAAAATGCTGCAAAATAAGGCTCAGATTGCACCAGAGAGCATCTAGAACCCCAGAGCTTCCAGGGCCCCAAGGCGGGCCCTGGATCCCGGCCGCATGGGTCGGGCGCTACGCGCTCGAGATGTGCGCTACGCGCACATTATTTGGTGTCAATTACAAATCCTCCCTATTTCAGTTTTCCAAAAGTTGGCATCTCTGAAACTGGCATATTTTGAATTTATTGTTTTCTATTAGAAACATATTGAGGGGGACCAGTCACTCTCCAGAGTGCGTGTACATACTGTCTGTATGAAAACACGAAAATTATCCTAGATAATTAGGAAAAAGGAGCAGATAGTATAGAACTCATTTTGGATGCCAGGTTTGACTGCACTTCTTATGCACACTGAATGGATTAATACCAGTTATTACAAGTTGCCCTTGTATATGAACATGTGATTATTCATAATTCACTGCACAGCAATGAAATAACAGAAGTATATCCATTGATGATATAGAGTGCAAGTCAGTTTGCAGCAAAACATTGCTTATTGGTCACCTTTGACTACTTTATTTCAAAATTATTTTGTATAATTTGAGAAATCTTACTTTTCAAGTTGATTTGTATTGATCAAGAGTTTCATTGACAATACCCCATGTCTATTTGAATATTGATACTACATGTATTATTATTATTGTTTGTTTTTAATTTGAATATTTGCAATTGAAATTGCAAACCTGCTTTAAATGAATATTTAATATGCAGATTATACTGCTACACGTCTCTAACAACCACCACGAATATACAAGTGTTTGATTTTATGTAGCTAGTAGCAGATTATGTAATAATACATTTATTTTGTTTAATCATTTAAGGAAGATTTATAGACAAATTTATGCCATGGGTTTATCTTTTCTTTTTGAAATAGGTTTGTGGAAATTGATGTCATATCATCTGGTCATTTTGCAAGTGATGTAAAATGTTTCTATTTTCACCAACACATAAGTCAATGTCAATGAAATGTTAATATACTCTCAATAAGAAAATGCATACTATTACGGAAAGAGTTTCTTTTAAAGCAACATACGGTACCCCACATTCAAACTACCTAAATACATCGTATAGCTGCACAATAATCACATAGCTTTACAGTATTATGACTGACTGTGGTATAGAGAAACGTGTAACAAAACGTATTGTAACAAAAACTCTATAAAGAATCAGGGTCCCACTGTAGTCTGAACACCGTGTTAATTTTGTTTCCAAGATTCTTTATATGTTTCTTTATAAAATTTCGTATAATTATTCCTTTATTCTGAACAGGCTATTACACTCATCAATCGCACATTGCCAACTTCTATGTTTTTACTCTCAGTAACTGTATATGGTGTCACCTATTTTATCCAAACTTTTTGTCGTTCAGAAGGACCTCTGATCTTGAACTTTCTTGTTGGCACGGAATGGGGTTTATATTTTACTTACAATCATTTTTTAATTATTGTAAACTTAAGTCCTTTTGACATTCCATATACATATGAAATTCTTTCTTTTCACCTTGATAATAACGGCAAGTGCTGTAGGGTTCATGAATTTAGCACAAGTCCCTTTTCATAACCTTTGATGGTTAAAATGATAATTGGAAAATGGTATAATACATATTTTGACATTGACTTTAACAGTCACGCAAGGCTTTTCCTTCAGTACTTTATGAAAAATATATTTTTGTTTTGTTTTGTTTTTTATGCTGGTATTATTTCTCTTGTTGTGCAAGAGATAATGGCTGATCAGCCTAAGTTTTGCAAATACCAGTTGTGCAAATTCTTCCCTGTCCAAAATTAGACTTTATTGAGCTCTTTCAGCATAATATTATGGCTTCATTTTATGTGCTTTCTTATTTATCATTTATTTTCCATTTTTATTCATTCAGTGTTTTCTCCAGTCTCTCCTTTCTCCACTCCCCCTCCCCCCCTCTCGCTCTCTCTCTTCCTCCTATTTTCTTCTCGTTCTCTATTATATCTATATATCGATCTTTCTCTTTATTACCAATATTAGGTAGCATTACATAATTAGCATATACAGAAAGTAAATGTATTTGACCTTCCAGTATTCTTATCGTTGTGATGATGTACTTGTTTTGTGACCAAATGCGTCAACATTCTTTAGGAATAGAAAGTAATTAGAGTTAGTGTGTTGAAAGGTGTTCTTGTTTTTTAAATAATAAAAACGAAAGACCAAAAAAAGAAAAAGACTTTGTTTTCTGTTTCTGTGATGTGAGATGTATTTTAAGTAAAAGATTTGTTGATCATTGCCCCCCCCCCCCCCAAAAAAAAAAAAAAAAATATATAAAAAAATGAATGGGGTTCTTTATTTTTTAGGGGAGGGGGTCGGAAAGCTAACATTTGTTTCAATTATTCTTTATATTATTATTGCAGAACAATATATGAAATAAGAATGTTACGAGAAAGAGCAGTTGGAGGGAGAGAAAAGGAAACTTATAAAAAGAGGAGGAAGAAGAAGATGGTGATGCAAGAGCCAATTAATGTCCGTAATACTTCACACAAAAATAAAACAATTATCATTTTATGTCTTTTTGACGATAAGACAGTACCGACCTTATAACTAGAATATTAGAACGTAAGTATAAGATGACCAAAAGACATACAATTATGAAATAAGGGATAATACAGAAATACAAGATATTCTATCAACAGTACTGGATACAAATAATATTGAAATATCAATATTCAAATTGTTCACGTATGAATTTTTTAATTATAAATGTACACTCACCGAAAACTATAACGAAAAAGTGGACATTGTTTTTAATCAAGATTTTCAAAAAAAATATTTAACATGAATTTATCGTTTATATATCAAAATAAACAAAATGTATCATCTTAAAGATGATGTGCATACCCGGCCATTCAGGTATGAGTGATCATAGCCATTTTAGTGAAAGAAAATTGCAACAATGGGCATCCGGAGCATTTGATGTTGATGAGCTCTTCCATCCTGTATAGTGTCAAATTAAAAGAATTAAAAAAAATAAAAATAATAATCAACACGCAAGGAGAGTCACTTTGATCATTATGCTTGTCAAAACTATGCAGTCCTATACAGTTAACATCCAGAGTTCAATTCTCCTCATTGTTTCTCATTCTTTGTTTTAATTGTTGAACAAGAATATACCATAAAGGTGCACTTGTTCTTTAACTCATGACATTTGAATGGCTATACTTGCTCTAATTTTGTAGTTTTCTTTATCAGACCTTCTAACAGTTGAATGAATGAAACTGCAAATCCAAGTGTGGAATTTCAAAATTTAATTTTTAATTGATAATAATAATGATAGGTCCATTTATAATGGTATCATATTTCGTTACCTCGGCTGTAGCTGAGCTGCCATGATAAGGCGCTAAAGTATTCAAGGAATTTCTAACTACCGGGAAGTTGATGTTCACATCAATATACAATATATATATATCCCTTTGAAGGTGCCCTTTTTTGTTGGTGCCCCCCCCCCAACTCCGCCGCCTCTGATTACATGCATGAGGCGCAAAGTTCCCATATCTAGCTCTATTAAGGCAACCTGCATTAGCCCCCCCCCCCCCCCCCCACTCCCTCGAGTTACCGACTTATAAAGGCATCGTTTAAAAATGTTAAATCTGATCAGCACTGCCTTACGTGTTATCAGTGTCTGTGATATCGTGTTATATTGAGGCCCTAAAAAAATGCGCTTCAAAACGATCAAGAAGTGCCTCACTTGAAAAAGTAAAACTCTTTGAGTGAGGCGGTTTAAACTCTCATCTCCCTGGTTTTACCATACTCGTTTCCCCCCAATAGAATGTAGTGTTATGAAAACCGTTAAAAAATGCAAAAATTTGGTTTTGATTTCCAATCATAAATATCATTATCAGACAGGCGATCAGCTTGTAAAAGTCATGGGGCTCCAAGGTTTATAATTATCATTGCAGCATGAACTAAATCCAGGATTTTGTTTTCAGAATCTTAGACAAAGTTACCGGATCCCTTCAAAAGACACCTACATTTATTTATTTGTTTTTAAATTGTCATTATTTTGCTTGTCAGAGATTTGATTTTGTTTAATCTATTTTATTCGTAATTGAGTGGGGCCCTATACATCGCCAAAATTATTACTATTACTATTTGTTGTTGTTTACAGAAAATTGTAAGTATCGTGCACCCCCCTTCGAAAAAAACTTGATCCGCCCATGGTGGATGGTGTGAGTAGGCCTGTAAACAAAATAAATGATTTGTTGAATAATGTGCATGCGTGAAGCAAAGATTGTGTCTGAACTCTGAAAAAAATAGCATGCCACAGCAGTAACGCCGATGATCTTTCAAGTTCCATTCGAAGCAATTAAACTTTGTCTTAAAGTACAAGTCCACTCCAAAAATGACTTACTTTCAATATATAGAAGCAAAACAATCAGACAAACCAATCAAAAAAGTTTGAGCAAAATCGGATACTAATAAGAAAGTTATAATTTTTTGAAAAAGTATGTAAAACTATGGAACAATGAGAATCACTATACACAAATTGCCAATTTGGTTATCAGTTTGTGACGTCATGTCCTCACCAGGGGCGTACGCAGGGGGGGGGGGTTTGGGGGTTCAAACCCCCCCCTTTGGTATTTTTATGTGTGTAAACCCCCCTAAAAAAACCTAAAACCCCCCCCCTTTTGGATTTTTTTTGTTTGTTTGTTTTTAATTATTAAAAAAAAAAAATATGCCCACGGCTAACCTAAAAAGGTGACCTTACCCCCCCCCCCCCCAACGAAGAAAAATGCAAAATTTTCAAATTTCGAGACCAAAAAAAAAAAAAAAGGGTCCGCTTACCCCCCCCCCCCCCCCCCCCCCCCACTGAGCGACTTTTCGGCTGGCTGAGTCGTTGCGATTTTTTCTGGACTCCAAAAAAAAAAAAAAAAAGTGTACGCTTACCCCCCCCCCCCCCCCCCCCCCCCCCCACTGAGCGACTTTTCGGCCGGCGCGATTTTAAATTTTTCGGGAGCAAAATATTTTGGGCCCGATTTTAAAACCCCCCCCTTAAAAAAAAATCCTGCGTACGCCCCTGGTCCTCACTATTTATCAATTTCTTTATATAGTTTAATCCCATTAATTTCCCTGTTTATCCCTCAAAACTGGATTCCCCCATACCTTTGCCCAGGTTATATGATTTGTCTCATATTGCGTGCATGACATTTCACAAAATCTTTTATGAACTTTGAAGAATTGACACTTTTTTCTGAATATTGTATATTCATAATTATTGATTTTTATATAAATAGTTTATCTAAATTCACATTTTTCTTGATTTAACTGGAAAAAATACTCTATATTCCACACACATATTACTATCAATCAAACTTGGATGCTGGTGTGTAGAATTAAGATCCTTAGGGGAAAAATAATACGGTTATCAATAATTTAAAGAAAATAATTAGTGGATAGTGAGGACATGACGTCACAGACTGATGAGTCTAGTGCAGGCCTTCTCAACTGGCGGCGCGCGCCACTCGTGGCACTTGCGGTCAGTCAGAGTGGCGCGCGGCTGTTCCAAAAAATAATAAAAAATAAATAAAAATTAAAAAATTAAATTTAAAAAAGAAAAAATTAAAAATTATATTTTATAATAAAAAAACTCAGCAAAATCATAAAGTCGCAGTCAAAGTTGAGCCCAAAATGCAAGCAAGCCATTTTGTTTGTTTGATTTTCACATCATTTTGACCCTTTCCGTGTTTATTGCACCGAAATAACTACATATAAATTAACCATCAGTGTAGATTTTAGCCAGGAATTGTACTAATTATTTCACATCAATATGAAATTATGATTGATGTTTTATGGAACAAAAAGGTGTTAAAAATTCCACATCTGGGCCTTAAAAAAGCCCTAAATTCCACTAGCTTACGGGGGCTTTGCCCCCTGGACCCCACCCGGTATCGGCTCGGTCGCTACGCTCCCTCGCAACACAGTCACCAAACATACTGATTGGCACTTCAACCTCAATAATTTTTTTGTTTTGGCGCTTCTAATAAACTAGTTGAGAAGGCCTGGTCTGGTGCTTTTCATTGTTCCATAGTGATACTTCAAAAAAAAATCATAACTTTTTCATTAGTTATCCGATTTTGCTCAAACTTTTTTTGTTTGGTTTGTCTGATTTTCTGCTTCTATTGAAAGTAAGTTATTTTTTGGAGTGGACTTGTCCTATTCTTTGTCCCTTTTGCGGCCAATATAATAACCCACTTCTTGTATTCATGGCCAAAATTAAACTGAGTCGCGCAGCATAAAACGTACGACCATTCGGTTCAACCACGGTCTGAAAATCAGACTATTACTTACATGGCTCTATAGCTCCTAAGTCGATTCGACAACTAATAGTCGTTGTTTTCCCACTTAAAGACATTTTCAAGCCCCCTTTTTTAAGGGAAGTTCTATTATCTTTCAGATGCCGTTGGAATTTAACCTTTTCATTTGTTTGGCCTGCAAATGTGACAACATGAAACTTGTATCTTTGTAAAGATGTGACAACAAAAGCATCACATTGGCAGCGGCTTCCATATAGGATAAGCCGATCCGCATTATATATAGCGGCAGAGCCCCCCCCCCCCCCCCCCGGCCACTCCAGGCTCAAGAGACACCTGGCATCTTACGGCCGTAAATTTTTCTTTCTATCTATTTTTGAATTTTCAATTAATTATTGTCAGACATTTCAAGCGCTAATTGAATATTTATACAAAATTCTTGATGTTGCTTTGAGTCCTTGCTTTATTAGTAGTTGACAATGTAATCAGATGGTTTAATATAAGTTTATGCAATAAATGAATGTCATAATATTGTTTTGGACTTTTACTGGAGGGGATTTCTTGAAAAACTAATTTGGCAACAAATAATTTCCCAATTTTGAAAATTGTGTAGAGAGAGGTACATTAAGCCTACATTATTTTTTGAGTCAAGAGTTTCCCGGTTCCTGAGGACTACATTAGGCGTAATGCTTTTTATTGTGGGTAGGCCTATGATATCTCAGTACATCATTGTTTCAAAACAGTTTTTTATGACTTGTAGTCCGTTAAATTGACAAAGTGACTCCCGCCAATAGACGAACCGACCAAGCCAAAGAAGCCAACAGAATCCTTTGTGCCTCGCGAACGTAGACAGCTAGACAACCGATTTGTTTTGTTCCCAGGTACGGTACGCTAGGCCAGGGCAGCCGTTTCAAATTTGGCGCACTTCTACCAGGTGATTCAAAATAGCGTCGTCTGCTCATAGTTTACGCCGCTTCGTCCGTGATGATATGAATATATAAGTCAAATATTTCTCATTCATGAACAGTGTATCTTATCTGAATTCTCACGTAGAAAGAGACCTATAATATTATATTTCCCCCAGTTATTCCGATAGCTAATATTACTCGGTTTATGCTAAAATGAAGGAATATACCGCTATAACAGAAAAGGAATTTCCGGGTTTGAGTCTCGGAGCTATGACGTGACCACTGACCTATGTTGTCCTCAACACAACCAATCAGCTGTTTGATGACCATACGCTAACGGGAAGTAAAATGTAATCCTGATAGTATAGAAGAAAACGAGTTTATGACTTGAAAAGATAAGAGATTTTGACAGGGAGTAAATGTTTTCTACTGTATTCATAATCAATTTAAGTAATTACGTTCCAAAGTTGCTAATAAATCGAATACATATTTGGTTGTGCGCGGAAGAGTTTGTCTTACAAGGACAAGTTATGCGGTCAGTAAACAATGTCAATCGTCGACCGTCGATTTGGTAAACAAGCGTCTCCCGTACGAAGCTATCGCTTGTCAATTTTTTGTACGGGATAGCATTTTATTTTTCTTCTTTTTAGACCCAATATTCTGTAAAATAATAAAAATGGAGGTAACTATGAACTAAATTGGCCCTCAGAGTCTTCACGGACGCTTATGGATCAGGGTGGTTCGTTTAGGCATCGCTTGTGCCGCTGTTTTTGGGAGAAGGTAAGTCACTGATTCTGTTCAAATTTTTCCCCCGATGCCGGTAGGCCTTCAGTCCACTAGCTCTCCGTTGTGTTTTGGGCGGTTTCTGCAGTAACGCCCAACGGACCTCAAAGTCGGATCAACAAAGTGTTCAAAACAAACGGCGACTCTCAAGTTGAAAGGAACAAACGGGAATTGTGTTAGAACATTTGTCTTGGAAATGGATGATTTTGTATAATAATTATATGTAGGTATCGGTATTTTTGGACTATTCTTTTTTTCTTCGTAACGTCTAATTTTAGCATAATAATGACAATGTTAGACTAACCTTGTTCTTTGTTTTGTTATTCGTCTCTTTCAAAGTCTTTGTCATAATTTGTTTTGTTGTCCGATCCGGCCAGTCTCAAGATTCTCCTATCCTGACCCGAGTTACTTTTACATTTTCAGTAGACTAGATCTAGGCGGGTTGAAGAAAATAAAGTCAAAGAGTTCAGTTTACTGAACCCATAATATTACTTCTGAGTTCTGTTCCTAATCCTATTTCTGTTGGCCTTCTGCCATTCTGGATTTTGAATTTGAGTTCATGTTTCACTTTCAGAATCAGATATTGTTTGTTTGCCATTTTCTAGTAGGGTCTACGTCTTTGTAACAAGTTACATTTGAAATTCTCTTGTGATGGAAATATAACTTCAACTTAGATCTAGACTAGATCTAGATCTCCCACAAAAAAAATGACAGCTTATTGCTTAAGAATAAGATGGCTCATAGTCGTAATCATACTATATTAAGCAGTTGTTATTTAATTATTTGTATTTTTTTTGTTACTAAACTATAGATTTAGAGTCTAGATCTAGTCTTTCTAGACTTTATTCTTGAAAAGTTAAGCTCTTTAGTTTGCCAAATTATGGGTAACAGTAGATCTAGACTCTAAAAAGAAATATTTCTAAATCCTTTGTTCTTCAAAATATTACTTTTTTTCTTCAAATAGTCAAATTTGTAGAAATCTGCCAATCCATTTAGATCAGTTAGTTACACTGTAGACATAGTTACTTAACGTTGTATCAGAAAATTTAAAGTCATTTAATTAATTGGAATTTCTTAAGTTGACTTGCTTGTCTGTATCCGTTGTCTATTTATTTACTCCAAATAAATCAGTCTAGACTTTTCTAAATTATGAATTATACATCTCCAAAGAAAATGTAATCTTCAATAGTAAACTGTCACTGCCAGAAGTGGCCTTAAGGTTTGTCCGTAAAATACAATTTTTCTCTTTGGTCAAGGTTGATTTTCAGACTTTATATGGTTATAATAATGAAACTCCTAGTGAGTATTAATCCGGTGCATTCAAGGCCTCTTGATTGACAGGTTTAAGGTCAACTTTTGTTATTTTTTATTGTTCCTTTTTTAATGCGTAGACATGCAATTTTGCGTCACTGGATCGAGTGTGTTCCATTACTTTGTTCAGATCGGTTGATTAATTTCAATGTTCAATGAGATAAATTACATCATTACATGATTTGTCTTGTGAACATGGGCTACTTGGGCCTAGATCACCTACAATGTACTCCTCATACTCATATAGAAGCCTTAATTTTGGATTATAAGTTGGAAAAACAACCTTAACAACATGTGTGAAAATCTACTTCTTGATGACCCTAACAGAGAAGCAGCTACATGTAATGTATTTCCAATTTAGTCTATGAGGTTGAATTTTATCTTGAATTAGTTTTTGTAGGAATCTAAATTTGAACTTCCTTTCAAAAGGATCTAGCTGTAGCTGTTGTCTTTCAGCCTCAACCTGAAAATTGCATCAGCATGAGTGTCACACGCACACACACACACACCAGATCTAGGGTGATCATAATCTTGTTTGTGAAACACATGCATTGAGCAATACAAGAAAGTGTTGATATTGGATTTCAAGTTGATTTTCTTTTGTATTTTATTTTTCCCCCATTTTTTGTCCAGGTTCCCTTGATAGCTGAGTGTTTGAAATCAGACTGGTGTCATCATGTTGGACATCCCTCCAATTAAACGTGTCCAGTTGAAGGAGCTAAACAGTCGTCTGTGTAGCGCCATCAACAAGGAACGCCAGTCATGGAAACCTCTCCTCATCAAGGACCCCCAGGATAGTGTAAGTCTGAGACTGAAATTACTCCAAGAAGTCTAAAAATTGAGATTTGTTGACAATTTATGGTAAAAATATGAATCTGATTTGTTGCTTGAATTGAATAGTAACACCTGTAGTTAGTGGTGTTCTCTCATGCTTAGACTTACTGGATTTGATTAAATTATCATTTATTCAAGGGTACAGACTACTTTGTAATTCAGCTTGTTAACTGCTTTACATAACACGCTACTTTCTACATTTAAATTACAGTATCAATCACTGTAAAAGTAATCAAACTAATTTCACTAAGGATACAGTTCCTATAAAGTATAACCGCTTAGTATACCTTTTTTGAGTGCTTTCAGTTTTTACATAATATTTTTAGAAATAAATAAAACGATAACAATTCAGATCTGGGAGGGTCAGCAAATAGGGTCAACTGGGAACAAGCTGTGTTTGCTTTAGTCAGCTGTTCTCCTTGAGTAGGCCTTGTTTGCTCAAACCTGAGCACGTACATTTACATTGTATTTGGACAGGCAATAAAATGGGTTTAGACATCGAGATAAAGGATGCACCTGAGTGATTTCAAAACGTAAGTGGGCACTAGTCTAGGCTTGTCTGTTGTTTGCGATACTTTGGGGCGGGGCTTTATATGGGACACATACTGAAAGCTCTTTACAATGATAGGAATCTCTTGTACTAGGATTCCCCCCCCCCCCCCCCGAAAAAAAAACACAAAATAAAATATGAATTGAAGGAACAATGATGACCAGCATTCTAATACATGTAAATAAATCAGTGATTTATCAGAACATTTTTATTACTATTTTGTAATTCTATTTTTATTGACATATATCTTATATTAATTTAATTAATATTTTTCTTTGTAGGAGACTGAGATAGGGCCCAATCAGAGAGATGAAATGGTGCAGTGGTTGTTGGAGTTGAACGTCAAGTTCCGCTTCTGTCCCGAGACATACATGCTGAGTGTTACCCTGCTGGATCAGTGCCTAATGGCTGTGAAGGTAAATAAAAAAAATATTTTTAAGAAATATGTTAAAGACCGTCAATACTACTGGGCCAAAAGGGATTAGACCACACAGCGAGGTCACTGACAGGTGGCTATCTCATTAACTCAGCTCTCAACTAACATAAGAAAAAGAGGATCAAGGGGTACCAACAGGCACCGATTGGGAAGTTTTCTTTATAGAGGGAGCAAGTAGCTACAAGTAGGACAGTGGGGCTTTGATATGAGCATTATCAACAATTGGTTAAATTGAACTTATGTCTCTATTCCTTGTATTTTATAGAGACAGCATGAAATAACTGTATTACAATTCAGTTTGATTTTTTTGTTTACACTATATAGAATACCGGTAATGCACAAATTTCATAGTCTAAGACCCCGTTCTCACTCACTTTGAAAGTGGTCTTAGTTAGACCGCTCCAGAGGAACGGGTCTTGAGGAACGGTTTGCGAGCGTTCACACTCCGAGCAGTTTTTTTTGGGTCAAACCGCTCCACGAGTCAAAGTGGTCTTGTTGCTATGGCAGCTCAGGTCAGCAGGTCAATTTTTCGCGCGCGGAATACAAACCGTATGTACCGTACTACATGTTTCGCACCGAAGGTCACTAGCTCACTAGCTCACTTCCGTTCAAAGTACGCTTCCGTACACATTGCACGTTAGAGCGGTCCAAACCGCTCTTAATAAGACCCGTTCCTCAAGACCACCTCCGGAGGTGGTCTTCTGGAGCGGTCCAGAAGTCCACTTCCTGGACCACTTTGACCGTTCTCACTCACCTAAGAACCGCTCCTGAGGAACGGGTCTTAGTTAGACCGCTCCAACGAAGTGAATGAGAACGGGGTCTTTGACTAGAGAAGTAGAGAGTAACATCATGTATCCCAGGCTAAGGATTTAATGAGTTGAAGTGAACAATGTTGACAACCCTTTTTCCACTGGGGCAGACAAGGAAATAAATCATTCTGCACAAATTGATTTGGCATAAATTCAGAAATCGTCTAATAATTCTTGGCAAAGTACATGAATATCAAATTCGAGTAGGATTACATGCAAGACAATTAAGCTGTGCTAAAATCACATGCTACAGTACTTTGTTTATTTGCCAATATACTGTTATTCATAATAAACAATTTGTTTTTCAAGGATGTGTGCTACATGTATCATACTTATGCTGGTTGCCTGGATGAATAAATCTGTAGAGGCTTATTTGTATTGTTCATGAAATAAACGCTTTTTATTTTACAATATTCTGTTATCAAGTAGACCTTCCTGTAGACTGTCATCCTTTAAAGGTAAAGACCAGTATTGGAAACGCCCCAATTTCAAAAAATGAAATGGAAGCTCTTATTACCAATCATGTGAAAGAATACGTTTTGACTAATACATGATGATACAAATTTTTACCGGGAAACCGCCTACTAATTGATATATGTGGTAAATTAGTTTATCTACATGGTCTGTGAGAGATAAACGCACGTGTCGCGCACGTGTGCGTATAGTCCCATATACATCTTTCTGTGTACAGTGCTTGTAACTTTACGAAGACTGTGCCATATTTCTTATCATTTTGATGATTCCAGAACCTTGCAGTACACACCAATACTTATATGCTAGATGATCAACCTTTTCTGATCGATTCCACAACGTTTCTTTCACAATGTATGTGCTTTTCATGCATGTGCTCCGCGACTCTGGAATGAGCTTCCACGTTTTATTTGATTAGCACCATCACTGGATGTCTTCCGAAAATGTTTAAAAACTCTCCTCTTTGACCATGATCAACAATAGATTCTTTGATAAATTTTTATGTAAAGCGCTGTGAAACAACAGTTAGTTCGTAAGAGCGCTATAGAAATGACTTTATTGTATTGTTGTATTGAATGCAATCGCATGACCATAACTGGTCTTTACCTTTAATACTAGGCCTTCAAAAAAAAATGCAGTAAGTCCGACATCATTTCCTTTGTATCTGTTCAATAAACTATGTTTGGATGTAATTCTAAATTGGGTATGGCTTGGGATATCATAAGAAAATGACCCTGTAGTGTTGACCCTGCCCAATTCTATTGGGAAGGCTGTGGTAATTGACGTGTTGCCTGATTTAGCCTCTGGTTTGTATTAGTCAGTCCATGTCTTTGTAAGTCGGTGCATCCCTCAGTAGGGCCTACATCCAGGTCACTATCACTGACAACAGGTTTCTTAAATTAGATGGATGTGACTCACATATCTGGGGCAGTCATCACTGTGATAATAATCATCCTCAAATGTCCCCCCCAGCAGAGAGGAATGATAAATAGGGGTAGCTGCTGTCGGGAAGGGATGCTACATGTAGGCCTATACAATGTACATCGGCCCCAATCCATGTTGTATATTATAGTTAGGCCTATACTGTACATGTTCAGTATACTTTCAATGTCTTTTGTTACATCTTGTGTGTATTGTTCCAATGTAATGGATGTCTAACCACACGTATAGGGACATGTAGTAGATGTACATTTACAAGGACATGTACATTATACATGTTTGTTTGTTTTTGTATTTTCTTCTTTTTCTTCTTCCTCTTCTTCTTCTTCCTCTGGATGATTCATAACATGTTTACTTTTACATGTACACTGTAGATATTAATCAGACAGTCAATACATACATGTACTCCATACATTATTGACTTGTACATACATTGTACATGTACATTACATCACCAACAAATCAGTACATGAAATAAAAGCCAAAAGGGAACTACATTGAACTTATCGTATTGAACATAGTGGCCTCCCAAGATCTAAAATTCACTGAACTATGAGATCATTGAGATGGCCTTGTGTTACTGTGCATAGTGCTGTTTTTCCATTGTGAAGTGAACTATTGTTTATTTGAAAGACAATTGAGATCCCTACTATAGGGTGGGGTTCAGTCAAATTGGGTACCGGTATTTTTGGAAACCAGTCAGTATAATTATGTACGTCACTTCTCCCTTCCGATTCAAGCTTCCTTGTTTTGCATGTTACAAATTATACCCATAATGGGGGTATTTCCCCAAGTAATTTCATATTTTGGTTTGTACGTGTTGTTGTACATCTAAAATTGTGGGACTTTACTGGCTGCAAAAAGTGCAACTATGTGAGAAAACAATTAATTATAATCATAGTATCATACCAAAGTCAGGGTTGCCAATTGCTTCCTTGTTTGTTAAAAATTGTACCACATCACATCCGAACCTATGAAACTCTCCCAGACAGGAAATGGAAAAATCAATAATCAGTACAGCTGAGTGTTAATGGCAGTCAAAAGTACAATTCACAGTGCAGAGTGTGAAATGTAATTTCAGTGTTCTTTATGATTTAACATTTGGTAAATCAATACCTGGTTGATGGGAACACTATTTTATATCCAACATCTGCGCTTGATATACTTGTTAAACACTAAACAGACTGAAATTTGTAGTTGATAAATGAACATTAATTATGGTCACTACTTTAAAAAAAAATGTATTTACACTTATTGTACTACAATGAAATAAACACTTGAATTGAGACTCAGAGTGTGAGTAAGTTCTCTGAATTTGCAAAAATTATTATTTGTAATATATATGAAAATATATATAGCATCAGATACTATCAGTTAGCTCTTTGAAGCTGCTATTAAAAATATTCAACCCAAAAAATGTAAGCAGAAATTATAGGAAGGTAATATACCGGTACTGCTGCTTAGCTGCGTAACAAAGTCTTTGGTAAACTGTATGTACAGATTGCAAAATAACCTTTATATACCCTTTGTTTTCACTCGGGTTGTTGTTGGGTCATGTCGATGTATTATAATTTTTATTACATATTTATTACCCAAGTGTGTACCCAGTGTCCCCTCGTAAATACATATCAAAGTATAGGATCATTAATAGTGCACTTTATGTACAGTTGTGTGAATGTGAATAGATTGATAAATGATACATTGATTGAGGGACTTCACACATAGTTAATTGAAACCTGTCATGACAAGACATATATTATTTATAGTTCAGTGATAAGCTACGGTTATTTAAATGAGGTGAACGTGTTTATAAGCTGCGTATCAATAGAGGTTTGTTTAATGACCTTTGTCCATATCTGGCTATCAAGGTATTCAATCAGATTGTTTGCTACATAACTGTCCTAATGTGTCATACTGTTATTCCCTTCCCTTCCCTTCTCATTTGAGTCACAAGCCACAGAAATGTGGGATTGTGTGCTTTTGGTCAGAAGTCTATAATCCTTCCTGTACATGCAACGTGAGTGACGTAACTCACATGAAATATTGGAAATAAACACTGTCACTTACATTTACATTATATTGCATCATACGGGTACGGTAAACTAGATTTCTCAATTTTAACTTGTATGGATAAATAGAGGAGAAATTTGACTTTCTGAGAATAGTTTGTTGACCCTGACCCACTCACCTGTTGGCTCAAGTTACCCACACAATATACTGGAACAGTCTGGAATGTTCTAGGCATCTATCACATCTCACTGGACTCTATAATAGCTCTGTGTTGAATGTATTGCTGACTTTTGTATAATGTACCAGTATATTTACAGCTGTGTATGTGTGTGTACATGTACGTGTGTGTGTGCCCCTTATAGTTATACACTTCTTTGTAAATTTAATTATCTACCTTTATATTAATTTTTTATTCTAAGACTTACATATTTTGAAAGGGCATTAATATATTTGTACTTGGATCTAAGCTCAGCTGATAAAGATAGCTTTGCAAATATAAGAATTAAGAAACCTGCATGTCAACAGCCTTTTAACCTGCTAAACTTTATTTTAGCACTATAAGTCTATAGGCCTTCAAATTCAGAATCATTCTAGAAACACTCTAAAAACTTACAATGTAATGCCCATTTATTATCAACTAATTTGTTCAGTATAAAGAGGTTAATTGCTTACACATGTTCACGTCTCATGCAATTAAATGATTGCACACTCCACGTAATAAACAGCTGCACGTACCTGATGGGCTTTATCAGTAAGGAGGCCCACATGTACATATCCATGTATGTCAAACTTACATGTAGGCCTTGATGCAAAATGTGCAATTCCTTACCTTTGTACCTCTTTGGTAATGAATTGTAACATCTAAATTATTCGTAAGAGTAGCTTTATATACAAATGTATCTAACTAAGCTTGAGACTTTAAAATGAAGAAATATCCCCCAAAAGCTCTTCTAAAATCCACGGTATTGAGCAAAAGAAAAAAACCTTAGAGAATTAAAACATGCTAGTCCAAAGGAAATTAGATGGAAATTCTGAACAGATGATATATCTTTTTCCCTGTACAAAAACCAGTACAAACTGAACATATGGGGTCTCCAACTTCTCCTAGCAGACTAACATTATAATTTAGAAGGCCTACATATATGTTTAATAGATGATTGTTTCATTATAACAAGACAATTACATGTAAAGTACCGGTAATGAATAATCAAGAATAACCTACAGTTCTACATGTATATCCTCTATTGTTCAAAGAGAAAAATCTGAATGCTCTGACCATTTGATATAGGTCCATGCTCTGACATAACAGAGCCCTTATGACATACATTCACAGGTAACCTTGACGTTTTGGGGAATGCGAAATCTGATCTGACAGATGTCAAAAATATGTTTAAAGGGATCCGGTAATCTTGTCTCAGATTCTGAAGAAAAAAATCCTGAATTTAGCTCATGCTGCAATGATAATTATAAACCTTTAGGTCATTCAGGAACCCCATGACCTGTACAAGCCGATCGTCTGTCTGGTTATCAAGATATTTATGATTGGAATTACAAATTTTAAAAACCGTTTGCCAAACAGTTTTCATAACACTATCCAGTCTGTATTGGGGAAAACGAGTATGGTAAATCCGGTCGCTTACTTTTTTTTACTTTTTTGAGGAACTTCTTGATCATTTTGAAGCGCAATTTTTTTTAGGGCTTCAATATATCAGACACTGGTAACACGTAGGGCCGTGCATCTCAGATTTAACATTGTTAAACGATCCCTTTAAACAGAGTTTCATAGACCAGTCACACATTGGGTATAGCTATTGTACAATGTATAAGGCCTGTTTAGACTGATGTGGACGTGATCATGCAAGTGTCACGTCATACACTACCACTGCTGATCAGTTGTGTCTAGTCTAGGACTCGCTGGGTGTGTATTGACACATGAATACTGTGTATTGTTGCTACCAGTATTTATACAGAACTATGGAGGTGTCATCATTCAGAATGAGATCTCATTGTACGTGATCCTTTCAAGGTGATACAGCTTTATCTAGAAGTCTTACTTACCTGTTCAGACTGGCAAGTCAACACTGAGCCCTGGGAATGTCTATACAGTACAAGCATTATAGCCTAGGTTGCATAATTTGTACTCAATTGGAATAAAATAGACTGCTCAAGCCTGAAAGAAGCAGATACTCTTCATGTACAGTATGTGCATATGCACATTATTTTAATTGGAATGACAAAGCCTGATTTACAGACTGTTAAATAGTGATTCATTTTTGTCATCGGTCTATGCAATACATTTATAGCCAATGCTAAAATTGTCAAGGGTTAAAAAAAAACCCACACAATTCTGTACAAGTACATTTACAGGTACTTAAAAATAGGCATACGTACATGTACATTAACAGGTTTGATTATTGATCAACCCAAGGAAAGTTCAGAAAATGTCTAAACATTACTTTACAAGACAGTGAGGGCACCCTTTTTTGGCATTACATGATAAAAAACAAGCTTCCATAAGAGATAGTCCAAGGTAGTGTACCTGTACATGTAATAAAATGCATGGTGCATTTACAGTCTTTTGCAATTTTTCATGAACTTCATCCTGTTTTGATCTTATGAATTACCGGCACATTTGATTCTGTCTGATCAGATATGTAATACTTGAACTTGCAATACAGTGAAACTTTTCGAACGTATGGGATTAGTATCTCAGATAGCTTGGCAAAACTGTGTCAAACTAATCTAGTAAATCCTAATGAAGAGAACATAATCCTTTCATTAAGTTGATTTGGGGGTTCCCTTAATTGTGATAAATTATATGATCCGTCTAATAATGCACTGTATTTAGAAGACTAGGAGATTCAAGATTAACTCACTTCCTCTTCTCATCAGTAAAGCGAGAAGTTGGGGCTAAATATAAGCGGGGCATATGAGTGAACTTTGGATTCTAATCATATCCGACAGATTTGAAGGGTGAGGAAGATGGGAAAATTCAGCTGTTTGGTCATGTGACCCTTTTTGATTGAATCAGTCTTGTTAACTTGTCATCAGATCACGTGAAACGTCTCATACTTAGTACGTGCACAAAATTGTATGCTACGACTTGACCAGGGAGGTGGGAGGGGCCTCCCTGACTTTACAGAGTAGTCCTATACATGCATCTACTATATGCCTGAATATTTGAAAATACAGTATGAATATTAGTATGATATTTGTACTGTCCAGTGTCCACCTCCCAATCTCGCTCCTTCCCATTCACCCTCCCCTCTCCTCCCCTCTTTCCCCTCCCTCTTTCCCCCTCTCCTTTCTTCTTTCCCCTTCCCCTTTCTTCTTTCCCCTTCCCCTTCCCACACCCCCTTGCTTGAGCTGATTGTTAGGAGCCAATTCTTTGCATGTACTTTACTAGATCGAGTTAGATGACTACATATTTATAGGCAAGGTCACAACTATCAATTTACAAATCGTCTCAAGAAAGGCTCTGTCTTTGATCTACATATTGATCTAGATTGAAGAGGCCTTGGAGATAACATAGTTACTCACAAATCTGACCCCATAACCCCTCTTGACGTCATGTTCTGTTGTCATACATGTACATTGTGTGTAGTTGGGGGAAAGTTGACTCTCTCTAAAAATATAAACACAAATGTACATTCAGATCTATCCCAAAATTCCAAGACTTGCAAGTCCCAGTACATGTAAATTCACCCATTTGGTCTCCTTGGCTGAGAGTCTGAGACTAAAATAGTAATTTAAAAAAAGAAGATGTTCCAATCCCTGAATGAAAATTGTACATTCCTTGTAGGGTGCATTGTAAATCTCCCATTTTCCTCGTTTTGTAGAGATGTGTGTAAGTGTTTAATACAAACGTTTACTTTGCCTGTGTACCTGAGTAATTGTGCATCACAAGTCTGATGGTATTGTATTACTTTTTATTGCACATTATCTTTGCTTATGTGAAATGAATAATGAATATATAGTTCTGACTGATTACCTTGTTCATGTAACAGTTTGAAATTAAATGTTTTATTTCATTTGTATTTTTGCTACAGGCAAGGCCCAAGTACCTGCGTTGCATCACCATCACATGTTTCTTCTTGGCTGCTAAGATGAAAGAAGAAGATGAGGTAATTAATCTAAATCTGATTGATATCATCTCATCAGTATACCATCAAGTTCATGTAGTTCTGAATATTTATGGACTTCAAGATAATCAAGAAAGCAAATTTGAAGGAAACCCAAAACATTTAATTTGTATGATATAGCAAATTTCATGCCATTTTGCTAGGTAGGTTATTTATTTTAAAATAAAGATTTTGCGATTGAAGATACATTTAAACATTATTAAAAAACTACCAGTTTTGAGCAAATGGATTTTTACACAAACTATTGGAGATAGCTTTCAAAACAGGAACTTAAAAAACTTGTTTGGTAATTAGGACAAGCTGGGAATCATGCAGCCAAACTGAAAATATCAGGAAGTTTATCAGGAAGGACTTATTTCCTAATAACTTCTAGGTAATTTGTACAGTACGTGAGTTTCCCCTGCTGATACAAGTTCCTGATTTTGTGATTATCTTCCCATATTTTAGTTTTTAAATATTTGATCACACTGGCAAAACTGAGGTGAATCTACTTCAAGGAAGCAACTTTCTGTAGTTCTAGTAGGAAGTTTCTCTTCCAGGAAGTTTTGCGGAAGTTCGTAGATTGTGTCGTCATTGGGAAACTTATGAGCTGCAAAATTCCTAGAAATTTCTACCAGCATAACTTCACTAATCATGGCTATGGAGACATGTTCATGAAATATACAATTTATTGTATTGTAAATGTACACCTTTTTGAATTCAAGAAATATACGAATGGATACAATGGATGCAAAATTCGTAGAAAAAAAATTCTACCAGCATAACTTCACCACGGTAATCATATCCATGGAGACATGTTCATGAAATGTAAAACTAATTTGTAATATACATGTACATGTACATGTACACCTGTATGAATTCAAGAAATATATGAATGGATACATGTACAATGGATGCTAAATTCCTAGAAATTTCTACCATCATAACTTCACTAATCATGTCCGTGGAGACATGTTCATGAAATGTAAAATTTGTTTGTTATATACAGGTACATGTTCACCTGTATGAATTCATGAAATATACCAATGGATCAATGCACTTTTTCAGCATGTAGTTATATTATAAACAAACACAGAGCCAGCTTGACAACAGCCTGATTCCTTTAGATAACAAACAGTATCATGACCTTACGCCACTATTGTGTCAAACCTTATCTGTACTTATGATAAAGAGAAAGGTCAAGTCAGTATCAACCATCAAGTTGGGAATAGATCAACATGACTTTGTGATACAGGACAAACCTGGAATATTAATACTCAAATGGTAAATTAGCCTGATGTAGATTAGATATTTGTTTGATAAATATCTGTTTGTTTTTAAAAACAAATGGTCCTTATGAATAATAAAGAGGACATTTATCTTGATCTGTGCAGAGATATCATGCAATGTTTTTGTAGATGATAGAAATTTCTTTCAAAGTGTTTTTGGTATCAAAATATCTGTAAGTGCTAATGCAATATTTTTCCTTTTAGAGATGAAATTCACAGGTAATTTAGGCACTTTTGTTTATTAAATACTAAATAGTTTGTGTACAGAACTTAACCAGATATTGAAAGAGGCTTTTAATTTTATCATTTTTACTTTTTTTAAACCTAAATATCAGTCTTTACCTTAAAAGACCCAAACCTTGGGATTGTTGTGTAGCTGTTAAAAGCTATACGTTTCCCATTACGTGAAAAGATTCATCACTAACATGTATTATTTTACATGTATTTCTTAAAGCTTGGTTTAAATACTGTCATTTTCTCTACATTTTTAGATGGTCCCTGCAACTCAGGACTTTGTCCGTGACAGTCAGTGTGGCTGTACTGTGAGTGAAGTGCTTCGCATGGAACGTGTCGTGCTCGACAAACTCAAGTGGGAGCTGAACTTCGTTAACGGCTTGGACTTCCTACAGATTGTAAGTTTTATTCTTACCCTTTATTCTATTTCAGATTTCTCACAGAGCAAATATAGAATGTCATATTAATGATTGTACATGTAGTTTTGATGGTCACCGGGAAGGATTTTTAACATGGCATGGTTACCATGTTTGCTTGGGGAGGTACATGTACATGGTGTCAGTGAGAAGAAAAAAAACATTGGCGTGGAGAATAATTAATTTTGAAAGCCCTAAAAGAACCACTTAGAAGTAAAATGTGGTCAAGTACATCAGTCTTGCAGTAAAAATACCTCACTTTTACTCTAGCAAATCCAGAAAGAGCTCTTACAAAAAAAATATATATTTACAGAGAGGTTTGATGATGCTTAGCAACTGTGGAAATCACTCTGTCACATCCTGTCTATATTCAGTTCAGTTTCAGTTTCAGATTATTTTTATATTTCGCATGATGTATAATACATTATTACATTTGGCATGTTACATTTTGTTGTTGTTGTGGTATTTATACGAACAAAGAGAAAGCAATGCTTGTATGTAGGTCATATGCTCTGGAAGTTATAACATTGATATACATGTAGTCTTGTGTATAATAAATAACGTTACATGATCAAATTTGAACTTGTTATAAGGAATACCCGGTAGGTAAACATTGGTCATATAAGTATATGACCAATTTTAACCCATTCCTTGGAATATTTGTTAGATTATCACCACCTGTACGCAATGGCAATTCTTATTGGAGCGTACCAACATTTTAAAGTCCATTCCCTTGTGTTAAATCTCTTATCATGTCTAATATCATAATAAGATACCTAAAAGAACACTTCTTTATACCTCGTCTTTCTCTCTCTCCCCTTAGTTCCATGCTTTGTTGATGACCCAACGCCCAACCCTGCTTGAGGACCTGCACCACATGACCCCATCCCGTCACCTCTCCATGCTGACCGGCCGGCTAAGCCAGTGCATGACCAACCATCAGCTGGCTGCATGCAGGGGCTCCACCCTAGCCCTGGCCATGCTCAGTCTGGAACTAGAGGTGCTGGCTGAGGACTGGTTGCCCCTCACTATTGTGCTGCAGCGCATGGTTGGGGTGAGTACTGCACATTTGCCACTCTCAACCCAGGTTTATAAATGGTGCCTGGTAGAAAGTATTGTAGTTTCTTGATTGCTTTCAGCGCCATCTGCCAGCTTGCCTAATAACAGAATTTTAGCATCCCTCGGGACAGGTTTGTGTGCATTATAAATGTAGCTATTGTTCTTATCAGATCTATTGTAGCATTCGGTTACCTTCGAATATAGACGTGGTAAGGAGAATATTCACTCAGGCAGTGAATGTTCTATTTCATTGCATAAATCCCCATTTAATACCTTTTCCAGACTAGTGACAAAGATTTGTCTAATCCACTCCACTCTATGCTGGGGAGAAATTGGAAGATATTTTACTAGATCAACCATTCAGAACCTTGATACAGTATGCTTTATTTGCTAAGATTGATTTAAGTTATCAGTTTGCTTAAAACTTTCATGAGCCATGAAAATCGAAAATCGATTGTGAAAGATCAGCATTCCTTACATATTTACTTACATATATTTTGTAAGATTCTGCCATGTTTAATTTTTGTCTTGCAAAATAATTCATGTCTGTTTTGTCTTTACTTCTTTTATACCATGTAGGTTGACAACCAGTGGCTGATTCGTAGCAGAGAGCTGATCACTTACACGCTCTTTGGTCACTCAGCTTCCCATCGCATGCCCAGCACGCGTCCCATCTCGCCCCCTAACCCTGTCTCACCCCCAGTGATCAACTCCCAGAAATCGACCCCCAACAAGGCCAAGCGCAAGAAAAGCGAGATCCATGAGAATGTGTACGGCAACGTGAAGCGGCTCATCGAGAAAGGGAAGTGCGACATGACCCTGCCGACATGTCCGATCCCGGCCATCTCCGCCCAGGGGGGCAAGACCACCGTGACGCCCCCTGGTTCCTGCGGGAAGGAGGTACGCCAGCAGGACGGGGACGAGAGTCTCCCGTCCTCCCACCCCCCACTGACTTCCATTCCAGTCACTTAAGGGTTTCACCTTTGCAAAGCGATAGCTTCTTCTGCGTTTTAGTTGTGAAATGTCAGCCCAGAAGATATGTTTCTTTTGTAGGTCTTGTTCATCATGGCATGTTTGTAATGTTATGTAACCAAAATCAAAAGAAACATTGTGTAGATATCTTGTTTTTTGATGTATGTACAAATTTAACTAATATATTGAGAAAAAAATGTATATGTGTTCTTACCCTTGATGTTAAGCCTACGTTAGGGGTAGACTTCCGTTGTAAGAACAGTGCCTAGACCTTGTTTACTTAGTGTACTGATTTGGGTTTGATGTATATATTTTTAACAGATTATTAAAAATATTTCTCTGACATGTATAGCAAAAATAAAGAAAATGAGTGCTGTGAAAAGGAAAGGCACTTGCTTTTACAACATGGCTGCAGATCAGAGACAAATTTTACATGTAACTGCTGCAAATCCATGCTACAGCATGGTTTATCGTTGCACTTCTTGTTTTGTTTTACTTTATTGTAGTACAAACCACCTCACACAACAGCTGTTGCCCAAGGCCCTGTCTCTGTCTCAAAGAGTTGTGATTGATCTAAATTTATCTGAAGTTCATCAATCTTAGACACAAGCTGACAATCACCCATCAAACGTGGTCAGGTTGTGATCGATTTGGATCAATTGCAATTCTCTAAGGTGACAGGGTCCTGATTTTATTAACTTTATGTCATCTTCTAAAATAAATTAACTTTCTTTTAGGTAAGATGTTACAGTGTACTTTATTATTGCCTAATAATGAGCTGAAATAGCCACCGAAGGGATGAGAGCCACGTGCCAACTATATTTCTCACTGCACGCTTGCAGTTTGAATGTACATGTATGTGTCTTACTGATAAGATTGTATTCCATGATGATACTTGTAATGATATCACACTGACAGTATTTTTCTCATATCTCTTGAAATTTGCTTATTCGGTATGTTGTGATCTCAAAAGATTTGTGTATAATTGACACAAAGTCAACCTCCATTTGGACATGGACCCTTTTGTGCTCATCGAGTCTGAGCTTTCAAATTCTAGCTAGATGTTCATATGTAGGACCGGAGAACACAACTTACCTCTTTGTATCGGCATAGATGCATACCTTGCATAGCTGGGTCAAATACCTTGATGTACCAAATCATTAAAATTACAAAAATGTTTTCCAATAATATTTTATACAGGAGAAATTGAAAGATATGACAGCTAAGCTATCGTGAAAAAAGGAGAACCCAATCTCCAGGAGAAATGAATCTCCAGGAGAAATGAAAGATGGTTAAGCCAGCTTTAAACTTATCAGGGATATTGCATTCTCACATGGCACAAAATTGTGTATTGCTTTCTCTGTTGCTGCTAAAGGAGCGATACATTGTACCTATATTTCACTCCTATATTCATCACGGCACATTTATACTCCAAACTTGAGACACGATTCGTAGCGTAGACCGCAGCCAAAATTTTGTCTATTATTGATCACTTGTGTTCATCTTGCACTTCTGCTGTTTTGTAATTCTTGTGCTATTAATTTCAAATGTGTTTCTGTTTGTGGTGCTGCTCGAAATTGTAATCGATCTAGATATTCTTAAAGTGAAGGTTACGATTTTTATAATCTATCTGTACAAACAAAATGAAGGGTGAAAGTATCTTGTTGTATAGGCATATTATGTATGATGTATAAATGTAAAAAAGCAAAAGAAAAAAAATCTTAAAATGTTATTTATTGTGTGTATGGCCATTAAGATGTACTATGTACATGTTTTCTGTACAATCTGGATAGGAAATGGGAAAGAATTACTACTTTCCACCCTCCGCCAAGTTAGCGCCAAACATATATTGAAAAAAAATATTAAAAACTATAGGTTGTAAAAAAGTATGCAAAAAAAAGTCTTTATATTTCCTTGCCAT
>JAVYIG010015218.1:0-37284 GCA_035222895.1 Strongylocentrotus droebachiensis
GGATTTCACAAGCAAATATGATTTTTCTTTGAAACATCCCTTAAAGGTTAAGGTACTACATGTATGTCTCATTTGCAGGCCAAAAAAATGAAAAGGTTAAATTCCAACGGCATTTGAAAGATAATATGAATATTGAATTTCCCTAAAAAAGGTAGGGCTTGAAAATGTCTTCATGTGGGAAAATAACGACTATTAGTTGTCAAATCGACTTGGGAGCTATAGAGCCAATAAGTAATAGTCTTGATTTTAGACCATTTGTACCGAATGGTCATACGTTTTATGTTGCGCAAAGATTCAATCAGTTTAATTTTGGCCATCACAAGAAGTGGGATACTGATGTAGACAAATGCTCATGTATCCTTTACAGCTCATTTTATGCAAGGTTTTACCAAAGAAGAAAAAAGCCAATATATTCATAATTCCTGCAAAGTTCTACAGAATTTGAGGTTGGCTGCAAAAGGGACATAGTACCTTTAAAAGGCTTAAATACTTATCCACTCGTATTATAAACAAGACATATTTCAAAATATTACTTTATATAATGCACACAAAACAACTGTTTTTTGGTAAAAAGAATAATTATCACGATATTTGTGCAGCATTCATCCGTAGATGTTTGGGGCCAATTACAGCATTTTCAAATACAGAACAATTGTTTTCTACCAGACAACCGCTACATTTCAAATGCAATGTAGGTTTACAAGGCCGTATAATTTCATTATCATAACCACCCAAAACGCAAAAAGCCCTTTTATTTATAGATACATGTACGTGCTCTCCCGAATGATTACCCCGTAGCCCTGCAAACCTCACGTTTAGGATTCCGCCCGATTTTTGCCTCTACATTACTTACGGGGCAAAAATGCATTTATGATACAAAATGCTACTCAAAAATAAAATGGGATGACCTTTTCATTGAAACAAATTGCATTAGACAGAAATTGGTGTAATGGGATAGAGTACAAAGGTCTATTATGTTGATGTATTTTCTATGCACAAGTGTATGGTAACTGGGCGGGAAGGGTGTTTATTGGTGTCACACAAGACCAATATATTGTAAACGGGGCGAACGGTTAATCATTTTTGATTTGCGGTGCACTATTGGATATTTTAATTTGTCAGTTATTTTATATCATTCTGTCGCTCAGCCTTGTACTTCGGCAAGGCTGACTGCTTGATAATGTTGATATGAGACGTACAATGTATGAAAATACTCGGATAAATAGTACAGTCTAATACAACTAATACTAAAATTATAACAACAACAATACTACTATATACTTATGCACCTGTCAATTGTATGACCCACCCTATGGACCCCGGGGAAGGTGCGTCATGGTTGGGTCATTTACCATCAAGGTGTGACTCAGGGTACCGTCATTTTACTCCTATGGTCAGTCACAATATTGACGGTGGGGTGTGTCGATGTCAGTCACTTTACATAGGTGCGTCACTGAATAAAGTACAGTGTATTCACGGCCGCTAGCGAAGCCCGCAAGCTCGCTAGCGCGGGTGTACTTCGTGAAGTCTAGTCCAACCAAAATGCCGAGTCGGCAAACTTTGCCCAAATATTTTGGTATTTATATTTGTTAGAATCTCGTAAGCGATTCATTATTTTGGCATTTTACTTTCAAAAAGAAATGTCAACTTGCTCAAAGCGGGATTTTAATTTGGAGTCACCTATTATTAACACGAACAATGCAAGTACTATTACTTACGATCATACTTATAATACGATCTTCAAATTGATTTGTAATTGGCACTTAAATTTGTACTACTAACTTTCAGCTCAGCACTCGACAAGCTACAGACAATTTTTCGCATAGGAAAGCACATGTTATCGCAGATCGCCATGCGGTTGGTTTTCTGTGGGTTCAATACGTAGTGATCGGACTGAAGTAAGCGGCGTTTTAAAAGCGCTTTTATGTTCGCAGCATCTTACGTGCCTTGAAATGTGTATGTAAAAGCCAGACATTGCGCAGTGCAGCGAAACAAACTCATCCATATGTGATGAGTGTGAGATCCAAGTGACGTACCGCTGTGCATCACCATCGCGCGCAATAAAAAGACTTGAAGAAATATGAAACAAATCTGACCGTACGTATTCTGTATTTTACTTTGATTTTGATAATAGATCTAGAGCGTATTAATGATAGATTTCAGAAAAGGGAATATTATATAAAAACAAGGGCATTTTATGGCAAAGCCCTGCACCACCATCACTGGCGTACTATGGGGGGGCAGGGGGGGCAGAGTGCCCCCCCTGACGGCTCCAGGGGAAAAAAAGAAGAAGGGGAAAGAAAAGAAAAGAAAGGAAAGGAAAGAAAAAGAAAAAAGGAAAAGGGAAGAAAAAAAGGAAAGAAAGAGAAAAAAAGGAAAAAAGGAAAAGGGAAAGAAAAAAGGAAAAAGAGAGAAAAGGAAGAAAAATGTAAAAGAAAAGGAAAGGAAAATAATGGGGAAATTAGAAAAAAAGACCATGGCTGTACGCACCAGGGGGGGGGGGGGCAGTTAACCCCAGATATTTTGAAACGTACAGTTTTTTTCCTGAAAATGTAGTGTAGGCCTATACCAAATCCTTCAATTCTACTTTGAAAATGCAAAAGTACCCTCATGACCAGTTCGGTCGCTCGAACTCCCTTCACTCCTTGTGCTTTTGAGATTCTTCGAAAACTTTTAACGCATCTTTCCCCCTCCCCACCAGAAAAATATTCCGCATACGGCCCTGAAAAATTAAGACAAATGAAAATTATAGGAAAATATAAGTGATATAACAAATTCGAAACTCTCGCTGGCGCGAATTGCTTGCTAGCCTATTTGTATAAAATGTTTTCACTTGCTCGTCCCCTGAAAAAGAAAAGGATTAGTATTGCCTAGAATACAATTGTGCCTGCCCCGACCTGCAACCATGACAACAATAACACACAATGTATGTACCGAATGTTACTAAAAGAGACTAATTCATTTTTCTCGCTCGCTACACTCGCTCGCGAATAAAATGAATAGACATTGCTTTGGAAACAATTGTGCCACCCTTGACCTGCAACAATATCATTAAAAATGGAAGAGTTTTTTTCGCCCTCTCGCCAAAAAGGAATTGAATCGCGTTAAACGCGATTGCGTCCATCCTGACCTGCACCAATAATTTTTTTTTTTTTATTAATTTCTATTAAAAGAGAATTTATTTTTTTGCTTGCTCGCTATGCTCGCTCGCCAAAATGGCATTGACACCGCTAACGTGCCCGCCCCAACCTGCAACAACCAGGTTAATAATTATGTACCAAACGTTTTTCAAGAGTTTTGGTGTGCTCGTGCTCGCCAAAACGGAATTAACATCACCTTAGACATGATCGTGTAAGCCCTGACCTGCAACAAACAAATCTGAATTTATGAACCAATTATCATTACAAAACTTTGCTCGCTCGCTACGCTCGCTCGCCAAAAATAGAAATAACACCGCTTTTAATAATCACGTCCCTGACATGGAACAATGAACCCAAGTTTTATTGTACCATATTTTACCTATAAAGAGAAGTGATTTTTTTTGCTCGCTCGCTACGCTCGCTCGCCAAAATAGAAATAACACCGCTTTTAATAATCACGTCCCTGACATGGAACAATGAACCCAAGTTTTATGTACCATATTTTCCCTATAAAAGAGAAGTGATTTTTTTGCTCGGCCCGCTACGCTCGCTCGCCAAAATAGAAATAACACCGCTTTTAATAATCACGTCCCTGACATGGAACAATAAACCAAAGTTTTATGTACCATATTTTCCCTATAAAAGAGAAGTGATTTTTTTTTTGCTCGCTCGCTACGCTCGCTAAATAGAAATAACACCGCTTTTAATAATCACGTCCCTGACATGGAACAATAAACCAAAGTTTTATGTACCATATTTTCCCTATAAAAGAGAAGTGATTTTTTTTTTTGCTCGCTCGCTACGCTCGCTCGCCAAAATAGAAATAACACCGCTTTTAATAATCATGTCCCTGACATGGAACAATGAACCCAAGTTTTATGTACCATATTTTCCCTATAAAAGAGAAGTGATTTTTTTCGCTCGCTAGCTCGTGGAATTATGTGCCCACCACTAACCTGCTACAATATCATTAAAAAGAGAAATGTAGGGGGTTGCCTGCCGCCAAAATGGATTGACATTGCCTTAAACACGATTGTGCCCGCCCCCGACCTGCAACAATGAAACAAATTTTATATAGCAATTCATTGAGAGAAAGATGTATTTTCGCTCGCTAGCTAAGATGTAATCACCCTAAACACAATATTGTTCCGCGCCCTGCATGGGACAATTGAACCAAGTTTAAGTGGCAATTATTGAAAAAGAAGTGATTTTTCTTGCTCGCTACGCTCGTTTGCAAAAAAATGAATTAACGTCGCTAACAAGTGAATGTTCCCACCCCCAACTTGCAACAATACCAGTTATATACCAAACGTTACTTAAAGATTTTTTTTTTGCTCGCTCGCTCGCCAGAAGTGAAAATTAGCATCGCCTTTTTTGTTTGTTTCGGTCGCTTGCCCCCCCTGACGGTAGTACCCCAGGTACGCCACTGACCACCATCCCAGTAGATCTATCGTAGATGTCTACTAGAAAACAGAAAACATTGTGCCGTGCACGGTGCAGGTGGGGGAACGGTATTGCAACAACAAACGAGTGCTTGTGCCTGGAAATGAATAGACCCCGATCGCAAATCAGGAAAAACACGTTCTGTATCATTTCGACCATGTCGAATGTGCGTCAAAATGACAGTCAAAATCAACAACTGGTGCGTCATAATTTTGACCGAGGTACCGTCATTGGTAGCCTGAAGTTCGTCATAGTTTTGCCGCATATGTGCGTCATGGTATAGTAAAATCCGACGCACATTAGACAAGTGACGCACCATCCCCGGGGTTCATGGGGTGGGTCATACAATTGACAGGTGCATTAAGTTACTAATAATAATTAATAATACATTGAAATCAAATGCTTCGCATTAAAGGTATTACATTACAAAGTTTTGGTATGGGGTCATGAATTTGGTTCAAATGAACATATTGGAAGCATATGCGTTCCTACAATATCCATAGATGGTTGTCGCGGTTGAAATCGAGTCTAAAGTTATGACATTATAAATAATAAACTCTTTATGTTGTATAGCTCCCTCTCAAGGTCAAGATATTAATTAGCTATGAAACGATGTTTCTTGACTAAAATCGACCGATTAGCTATTCTCGTTTGGAAATTGTATATCACAACTATATATTCTGGATTTTCATGGTCGCAGCTACCATTGTACGGCCATAGGCGCTATCTTAAATTTATCAAAATTTACCGGAGCACGGTAAATTTTTGTATTCAATTTTTCTCGAAAACAGAAGTGTTTTGGGGCTAATTTTTTTTAGTGCTTATAATACATCCACAGGGGCTTCCAAATATATCAAATTGTAAAGATTCACTTTCCACCCAATTTTCAAAATTTCCCAAAACTTTGTATTAAGTTGATACATAATTTTATTCAACATGATGAATTACGATAATGCCCCTGAAATCGCTGAATTTCAGATTAAGATTATATTATTGAACTATCATAATGGAAGTCCCTCGAAAACACAACAGACAATGGTATTACGATCTAAATGCCGTTGTTATGATGACTCATCCCATATTTCGCTCTCCTTTCTTTCTGTCTGTCTCTCTATAATGCCCCCCCCCCTCTCTCTCTCTTTATCTGTTTATCAATCTACATGTAGTTCTATTGTCATATACGACATGTAGTTTAAAGTGTACGTGTTTTACAACTTCGTCTGGCTTGCTTTTGGAATTCAGTTTCCTTGATTATCCAAACATAATAGTCCCACCCCTTCCCTCTTTATCTCTAGATAGAAAATAGAAAAATGATAGGCTTAAACCCGTCACTTTTTTTCCTATTCATTGCGTTGCATTTTAGTTGCTGATATGTCGGAAGACGGCTTCGGAAAAGCGACGGCCTGGGTCGTCTGGAGTAAGTTACATGTATGTTTCTGTGATGTGCATTTCATAATCCTTACACGTACCAGGGAGTTGGGATTGCTCCCTGCACGTACAATTAACAACTACTATTCATACCCATTTAAATGTTTTATTTTTGTGTTTCTTCGTAACTCAAGAATGAAAGGTGAACTGGTTGAATTAGGGCCTTAGATATACCACAATCTCACTAAACATATATCGGGACAAATCAATTTTTCACATACAAAACTTGGTAAGGGTACAAATAATTAAGTTATTAACTGTATATAATTTCGTCCAGGGTCATGCCACTACTCGCTCATAATTTCCAAGTCAGACCGATTATCATAGCTATATTCATGACTCATTGAACAAATAAACGCGTTCTCTAGCCCATTAAACCGACGCGACTCTATTTATTCAAGGTTTACATATTAAACCTTAACCCTCTACACATAATAACAAAATTATGTACACAAAAGAGGTCCTATACTACTGTACATGCTGCCTGCACATGATAAAAAAACAGCAGGTATACTTCACGTACAGTGTAGGAGCGCATGTTAGGCCAAGTAAAACTAATTCCTAACCCTAGTTTCTCATGAGGATTTTTATAAAATGAGGAAGAGGAGATTCCATGATATTTGTTAATTTATATATTTTCTTACATAGAAATTATATTGGTCTAATTCAACAGACATATCGATAACTCTATTGATAGTTGCAGTTGTAGTTACATTGATTGATTAAAATTAATTGTGTTAGTAAACCGATCTTTAAAAACCGCTGCAGAACAAACTAATCTGACTTTTAATCAATCATAACCAAATCAATATTTCATTATTAATAATGATTTAATCCTAACAACCTTCTGCGTTATTGAGGAGACTTTCTTTAAATGTGCCAGCAGCGGATCTTTAGGAATATTTAATAAGCATTTATACATTTTCTTGGGAGGGCTTTTAGGGAGGGTTGGGGGGGGGGAGCTTCATGTGCAGCTTCCTTCATGCGATTAAAAAAAATCTTATTTATATTTATATTTCTCTTTTTTTTTTTTTTTATTTATTTATTTATTTTTTTTTTATTTTTTTTTTTTTGGGGGGGGGGGGGGGAGGGGCTTGAATAAATTTGTTTTGGCTGAACTGACCCCTCCCCCCCCCGAAAAAAAAAGCCTATTACACTGCTCCTGAAAGGGGCTAGAGAAAAGAGAAATATATGCTTTATCTCATTATGCAATATTGGTTAGCTTGCTCGTATTTAAAATAAAAGGTTGTACGACACAAATTCCTCTTTCGACAATAATATTGCTCAGTGTCAATAACCAAATTCTTAACTTCAACCGTGGACCTAACAGTTTACCTACATGTTAAACCCAAAACCCAACCCTAAACCTAAAATCCAATCGATCCAAAAGATATTTGATTATAGCGCCTTTTCCTTGCAGTTACAAAGCGCTGCTCACGAATTGTAACCCTGACCATAATTTAATAACACTAACCATATACCTTTTCAGAAATACAATTCGGAGAAAGTGTGTGCTAGGGCGATTCCATGCACTGCGATATTTAAATTCATACAAAATTGATATCAATACGTTCACAACGAAACCTGAATTCCTTTCACAAATACTATGCCCGCATTTACTGCATGCGTTCATAAACGATTCCCCCAAATGATATACGATAACCAGCACATAGACTCAGAGTCAGAGATGATATTTAGCTTCTATGTTTAACGAGCTTTTGTATTGACAAGCGACCACAAAGGCTGACATCGAGATGAAAAACAATTGAACAAATGCCTTTTTGTCTATTTACTGAAATGTCAAAACTCTAAGGGGATGTATTGTGATCATACACTAGTAAAGGTTGCAGCTGCAGCAAAACAAATAATTTGTGAAAGAGTTCTAATATTACAACCCCCCCCCCCCCCTGATCCTCCCGACATAAAAGCTCAGAAAATACATATACAGTATGTAGATATGAAGCAATGTACTAGATTGTGGTTTATTTTCCTACACCGAAAAAAAAATGCATTGTACAGGTAGATCATTATAGGCAGGAAATGTAGTTATGAAAATATAAACCACAACCGCATTAAGATCTGCATAAATAGGGAACAAAGCTTACAAATGTAATGAATAAGAATTGTTAGTGAATTCGACATACATACTGAGCAAGCGAAGACTGTTCATTCTTATACATATTATAGTTAATATTTCAGTAATTTGCTCAACTACTCCCCACGCCCCCACCCCACCCCACCCCCTTGGCAGCACATGTTTGAGTCGGTGCGCGTCCCCCACACCCCTGCCCTGAGCACAGATACATAATTATCTTCT
The DNA here is from genome assembly GCA_035222895.1 of Strongylocentrotus droebachiensis. Taxonomy (NCBI): domain Eukaryota; kingdom Metazoa; phylum Echinodermata; class Echinoidea; order Camarodonta; family Strongylocentrotidae; genus Strongylocentrotus; species Strongylocentrotus droebachiensis. The sequence continues at coordinate 8,329 of JAVYIG010015218.1, forward strand.
TTTCCTTCTTCTCCTTCTCCTCTTTCTATGTTCCTCCTTCTCCTTCTCCTCCTCCTCCTCCTCCTTCTTCTTGTTCTTCTTCTACTTGTTCTTCATCTACTTGTTCTTCTGCTACTTATTCTTCTTCTACTTGTTTTTGTTCTTGTTCGTGTTCTTGTTCTTCTTCTTCATCTATTCTCAATGGCTATAGATCAATTCATTATTTTTCGAAAAAACTGTCAACTTCAAGATATATTTTTGATGCCAACATTTTGCCTTTTAGTCTCCTAACTAATTTTTTGGTTACACCCCCCCCCCACCCCCCTTCATGCTCCCTTCGCACCCATAACGTTGTAGCATCGCCATTTCAGTATAGGAAATAATTCACGATTTAGACGTGCACCTTGCCGCCCGGGCAAAAATTGATTTTCAAAATGAATGATGTCCTCTCCAAAACATAAACATTACGCCAACAGAGGATGCAATTTTAAGAAGCAGAGAGATTGGCCTTGTGGCCAAAAATAATGTTTTTATTATCGATCGATCAGCGAATGTCTTCACTCGGCCAGGCCTCAGCTGCTCTGCTCCCCCCTCCCCCTCCCTTCTCGTTTTATTCGTGTCTCTCTTCTTCTCAACCTGCATGCATGCGGTATCTCCCCATATAGTTTTTGGTATGTCCGTCTGACCCTGTCCTGTTCATCTTATCATCCATATTCCCCATCAATAGATTCATAAATTATTACCTTTTCTCCCTCTTTCCCACCCCTTTCTCTCTCTCCCTACCCCCCTCTCTCTCTACCTAATTATCTCACTTTTTTCTCTCCGCTTCTCGTGCTGTCTTTCTTTTTTAATCCCCCTCCCCTCCGTCTCTCTCTTCAAAGTTCAACGATACATTTGGTATAATTGTGTTAGTTCTTAAATGCTAAGTCTTGTTTGGTCATTTGCTACAAGACTATAGTGTATATTATTTGTGTCTCTTTCTTTATCTCCCTCTTGCTCTTCTCTTTCTTCATCTAGCTTTTCTATCCTTCATTTTCTCTTCCCCATCCTCCATCCCTCCTCTTTGACTACATAAAAAGAAAAAATACTATGTTTAAGTGGTGGTTATTTTACCTGACTACTAATAAAGCATAAATGTTTGTAGTAGTTATATTATCATTTTAATTGTTATTATATCATTGTTATTGTTATCATTAGGCCTATTATTATCAGAAGTAGTAGTAGTAGTAGTAGTAGTAGTAGTAGTACATTTTGTAGTATCGTCATCATCATACTTATTATCACACTATCATAATCAGTATAGGCCTATTCATAATCACCATCATACTCATCATCAATGCAGGTTCCATCACCAATATTCTTTGCACTTGCTTATTTCCAAAGATTTATTTAAGGGTTTTTAAAGCCATTGCCAAAGTTATTAGGCCTATAATAAGTTTTGATCTGGCACATCATCAACATTTTTTTAAACTCCAACTCCTGAAACTGAAAACAAAAATATTAACTATATCCCGTCAATCACGGCAAAATGACACTCAATGAGAATAACACAAACATAATATACGCCTTTATGGCTGTCTGGTGCTGAATTACAGGGCAAATTCCACCACACACATCAACAATTATGCACTCGACATTTACAGAACACAGCCTCTAGCCAGCCACGCGACCACCCGTCAACACCTAGCCAAGCCGAACCGCCCGGCTACATAATACACCACAATGCCGTTGAAAAGCCGCGCGCTTCAATTCATTCTGTGCATCTAATGACTTTTGTATGGGGGCCTATTGACACCACCAGTACAGCGCTGCGAGAGGTCTGGTAATAATTGATTTACCTTGTTCGCGCTAACTTTGCGAATTTGAAGCAAGTTTGCGAGAATTGAAGATAGATACTTACAATAAGTTAGCAGTACTGCCGCTAGAAATCCTTTGGGATGTGCCATATTGTTCCAAATACGAGAAACTAAGTCAAACATGATTTCCAAAATTCCACCGAATACTACCAAAACTCGACTTCCTGGTATATTGTATGCACATGTGCAATATGTGCGCCGTCCGTGTTTTGGTATCAAATTACACGTTGTTCTTTGGCGAGCTCGCTTTTAGAGCAGAGCTCGCATGCATGCTTACTGCACACTATAACGTTGGCTATGTTGGTTTCGGTCTAACGTCCTCTGCGCCAATAGACCATATAATTTATCAAAAAGAGGGGTTACATGAGGAAAAGAGGGGTGGGTTCATCTTCCCTTGGCCAGCTCTTTATTAAAAGTCATCAGAGTATGTATTATATGTTGATGCTTAAATCAAATACAGGCAAGAATAAAATGTCATCATTAATGACATCAAATAAACACCCGTTCACCACCAGAACAGGTGAGAATATTGGGCGACTGGCAAAAATGTGTTTTTTTATGTTAACTTATGTAGCTGAGAAACTTAAGGGGACTTTGTGGTGTTACTGTTATTTTTAATTATTGATGCATAGTTTATAGGGACAGATTGAAAATGAAAGGATTTTACACAAAATAAATAATGATCATTCTGCACTTCCCCATCACCACATTCAAGACCGCCATCATCATAATCATCATCATCACCACTTCCATTACCACTACCACCACCGTCACTTCCATCATCTTCTTCATCATTGTCCTCTTGACATCAACTTTTATAGATTAATTAGTATCAATATGAATTCACAAAGAGCTCTAAATTACCCCTCCTCCAGTTTTTGTGTAATGAACACCAACTCTTCCTTATACTTTTTAATTATAATCATCATCATCCTCACCATTATCGCCACCAATACCATCATTACAATCACCTTCACTACCACCATCATCAGCATTACCACTACCACCAGTAACATCATCAACACTATCATCAACAACCACCCCTATCTTCGTTATTACTATCACCCTCATAAAGTCATAAGTATATAAATGTATCATATATAGCAGCGGCCATCGTCATTGATGAAAAACGCTCATCTTACACACAGAAAACGACACACTTGAAAACACCATTTATATCAATAAGAAAAATGCTCTTCTTTATTAAGTTATTACAACACGCACATGAGTACAATCTTCTCATTATGAAATTTTTCTTTGAAAATCAGTTGCAGAAATCTAAGATTAAGTATGATAAAATAGTGATATCCATTAACCAAATATATACACATTAAACAAGTCATCAATTAATAAGAATAGTATTATACTAAGCATTTTATAAATTAACATTTGAATAAATATTCATTATCCATATCCGGATATTTTAATTGAGTACTTTACGATTCATTCACATTTAAACTTGCCTAGGATAATAGTATGATAACAATAAAATAAGACAAAAAGTCAGACTCCGAAAAGATTACAGATCTGCCATGAATGGATAGATGTAAAAAAACTTTTCAAATGTTCATCATGTTTCAGTGTTCTCCATTTTGGTTATCAATACTGTTCATATTTTGATGGCTAAAAATTTTTTAAAAAAATTCAGACTCTGAAAAGATTACAGATTATAAGATCTGCCAAGACTAAATTGATAGATGCATCATGTTTATGTGTTCTCCATTTTTGTTATCAAAACTGTTCATATTTTGACGGCCAAAATGACCACTCCCTGAATGATCAACCATCCAAATGGGTTCAGAAAGTTTTCCTTAAAAAGGCAGCTTTCTTACAAAAACTAGATAACGTATACACACATTCAGAGGAACAATGGCTAAGTATTTTTGTCAAAGAGCTTGGCACTACAGTGAATCTATTTTCCTAATACTTTCAGCTACTTGAATACTGCTACAAATTTGGCAATATTGCAACTAGAATACATTATAATATGAATACAAAAATGCAGCCTCTAAAGATATCAATTCTATAAAAATCCTCATGCCCTCATTTTCATTAATAGAAGAAAACAAAATCAGTATGTTAATCCAACACCATCACAAAACAATCAAAAACAATATGCCCAGCAAACAAAACCAACCAACAGTTTCTTTATCATTGAACCAGGTATTTTTGACAAACTTGGAATTCAACTTTAATAGCCTAACAAGATTGGAAACTAGTCAAAAAATTAAAATTGTTGCATTAAGACTCTGAAAGTTAGGTTGTAGAGTTAAGAGGCAAATTATTCCTTTCATCTTCCTTGCCGGTCAAAGTCCAATATGCCAATAATATGACAATGCATACAAACATGTAAATGTTTGCCAAGTGACAAACACTATATTACATTCATCCGTTGCAAGCGACTACATTTCAATAGTCAAAGTGCAGGTGCTACTAGCTTGGACAAAATTTATGCGTGGCATATAGAATAAATATCAAATGAAACACCTCTAAGTTGGAGTAATAGGTCCCATTATTGCTTCTCTTGAATATACACTGTTTGCTGGATTTTTTTATTCATACTGGCATAAAGGAATAAATTAAACTTACTAAAGCCGCAAGTACTGTCTACCAATTTGGGCCAAACTTAGAATATACATTCGGTACTTAAAGTTAAAAGTATTAAATTGAACACAAAAATACAAACAGACTGAATCATTTCTTTAAATGGCCAAATTTGTTGATAAAAGCAATTTGCTTCTACATGAACATAAAAGGCAGAAAAAAGAACAATAACAAAAACTTAAAAAAAAAACTTAACTGAACTAAACTTCTGAAGAACTTCAGCCAAAACAGGAATAGCAATATTCCTTTTTAAAATATCGAAACCCAAAATATACAGCCCACTAGTTTCCACATCAATATTTTCTTCAAATGTATCAACATATTATGTAACATTCAAACACTGGAAAATAAAAGAATATAAGAAAAAAAGAAAAGAAGTAGTATTAACATCGACCCATTCTTGCAAGTGAGACAGAAGAAGATTTGATGTAAAGAGTAACAAATGAGCATTTTACAGCAAACACTAAAACGCAAGCTTTGGCAAATCATTTTTTAAACAGATAACAGATTATAACAACCCTGTGTGTAAAACGTTTGTTAAAGTACTGAATATAATGCAGCTTCTATAATAAGCATACATTCTTGTCAGCCGAAATGTTTTTGTGCTTTTTTAAATACTGGAAATCATCGGTCATAAAATGAGCAAAATGTCATTGACAACCCTATCCAATATTTGTTGGGGATAAAACAAAATGTAAGTTGTATACCCGGTAGTCATGTTACTACATTTTTTTTTACAGTATATAGTAAAGTTCCTCCTATGAAAGCCTATAATGGGTAGTATAAATGCATTACTTCAATTTACAAGTTTTGTTTAAAAAAATTGAAAGTACCCGAAATATTTTGAATAATATACAAAATTTGTACGAAAGGTCGCTTTGAAAGTTTGAAGTTGAAAGTTGAAAGTTAAATTACCTGGCACCATCAAGTGAAAAAAAGGGATTTACAAAAAATTATTTAAATTAAGCGGGATGTATAAAAAGAAGTTGACATCATTTCACGCCGAAATGTAAATTATCGTCCGTATAAGGCACAATTTCTTCATATTTCATATTATTCCCACAAAACAACAGAGATGTTATTTTGTACAGAAGGCAAGAGCATGGATTCTTGTGTTCAAGTTAAAATTCATCTTCTTAACTTCAGTCAGTACATTCAGAATGGATCTGGTGTTCCAAGCTCAATAACCTCAATTATGAACAAAATATCATTAGTTCCCCTCTATATACAAATTTAGTTAACCCTCTATACATATTTAGTTTCAATTTGCAAGGTGTACTACAGGCTACCTGTACAAGTAAACCCCCCAAAAGGCATGGGAGGGGGGGGGGGGGCACGGTATAAATGTTTTACCCTGAGAGCTTTTATGTCTTCAGCCTCTAAAATCCTTTGATATACAAATTCATGATAGGTCAATTACTGGGTTACCGCACAGCATTCCTCACATGAAATACACTCACTGCAGAATTACAAAAGGTTAACCACTTACTGGGTACATGTACGTGTAGCTAAATTTCTTAATCCCTTTAAGATAAAGATAAGAATTTTTATAAAATTGCTATTAAAATATGCGTTGCTTTCTCTAAAGGCTGAATTTATTTCAGAAGTTTTCATCACTCCGCAGCTGCGAGACAACAGCAGTAACCCAGCAATTCTTAGGGTAAAAACAGCAATTCTTCAATTTCTGTTTGCTCTATTATCTCAATTTGCACACCTAATTACTACCTAATTGTAACCTAGCACTTTTTAGGGTAAAAACAGCAGTTCTTCCATTTTTTGCCCTATTATCCCCACATTGCATTCGTTATCACTGCCTTACCCCACTCCCCGCCAAAAACAAACAACACCCCTCCTAAATGCAATTTCATATGAGTGTTGTATCCCCTGTATTTGAAAGAACACAGATTTTAATGCTTTATTGATATTTTTTTCTTCAATAAAACCAGGGGTCATCAACCCCTATGCTATAAACCATTGACTTACAGGATCTAAACCATACAGGATAATTATAAACCATAGACAAATGGGATCTATAAAGTAGACCGCATTCCCTGTTTCTCCAAGCAGTACTGATCATGAAAAGGGCGTGTGAAAGACGGAATGGTTTCTCAGGATGTTTTTACAGCTCATTCTTGGCTCCGAAGTCTGGGGAAAAGACAAGAAAATGAAAAGAGAGTTTTGTCAGATATGTGCAGGCTGTGACACAATAAACATGTAATTTGGCTCACTTGACCATTACAATGCCCAGTCCTGTCTAACAAAATCTTCATAGGTATCTAATATCTTGATTGTTACTAAAGAAATCTATTTCATAAAATGGAAGTGTAAAACACAATTTATGTGCAATACCTTTATTTAGGTGCATGTATCAATATTTTCTAGTGGAAAGAATACAAATTTGTGAATTTTTAATAACGCAAACAATGTGTGAGAGAGAGATAGAGAGAGAGAGACTTAAAAGGGATGTCACATACCTTCCAACTTGCATTATAACGTTCTTGATTTCTAAAGGGTTTCCCTGAAAATGAAACCTCCACAGAGTTCTACTTGTATCATATACAAATTAATTACTTGGAGGACTGCCCCTTGCAGTTATAATTCTTTTGAAAAACAAAAGTGGAAACAATTCAACATAATGCACTGGAGTAATCACAGATTAATTTGCATATAAATCAGTATAGGAATACAGTAAATTTCTGGTACATTTTGTGAGATTATACAGTCAACTTGACAATCCAATTGTTCAGGATGGTTTAGAATTCATCATCAATTATAGCGGTATTAATTTTTAAGAAAAAAATATAAACTTACTGGGGTCGATGGTTGGTTCCACTGTGAATGAGGGGAGAGAGAGAGAGAAAGAGAGGGAAGGTTTGTCATTTATTTACTTTTACATGTATATTTTGATGTATATTTATATATATACCTGTACATGTATATACGATTGCATACAAAACACAGCATTATCCAATAGAATTTTAAAAGAGCAAAAAAGAATCCTCAGATTGAGCGTTCCATCTCACTCTGTTTTGAGCAGATCCACCGAACTTAAAATTTGATGGGATGATGGCTACATTATTGAGTTTGAATTGCCCTTCTGGTCAAGCAAGAGGAAAGAATCCATCTGGATAAAAAGGATTAATCCTTCACTGAATGACTATGCCATTGTCACCTATCTTCGCTCCAGTGATTTTGAGTTTGAAATGCACTTAGGGTCAAGAAAGATGAAAGAAGCCATCAGGATTAAGAGGATTAATTCTTCACTGAATGACTAGGTCATTGTCCCCTATCTTTGCTCCAGTGATCTTGAGGCAGCAGAAAGAAAGTGCTTGAATAATCACTTGGCTTGAGAAAGTCCACATGAGTAGACATAAGCTCGCTGCTCTATGTTAAGGTTGGCAGAAGCTACATGTTATGATTACCCCAACCAATTAAAGTTTCTGTATAATAGCGTAAGTTCTATCGCTCAAGACAGCTATCTTGAACTGGTAACATTGTTAAAGGTTGATGTAAAAACTTCGTAATTTTTGTATGAAATGTAAATTCCTTCTACTGTACTAATTTTCTAACATGCAAAAAATCCTGAAAAAAATTCTCAAAACACAAAGATAGTTATAGTTTTCTTTGAAGGCGTCACTTTGCAACAATTGATGTGCACAGCTACCTTCTCATTTTCCACTCATTCTGTACACAAAAATACCACAGCGATTTACTGCAGCATATATGCAAACAAGTCTGTAGTCCAATGTAATTCGAAATGATTTAGCTCAAATTACAGATATATTTATATTGACAAGAATCTGAAAATAACAAAATGTTTCAACTCACTTCCGAGATTCACGGTAGCAGAGCCTATCCCTTGTTGGTTGGTAAAAATGCACTCATAGGTTCCAACATGGTTGCTATTGACGCTTCGGATCGTCAAGCGGGAGTAGTAGCGTTCGTCGTTGAAATTAACAGGGTGACGATCTACGTTTACATTAGAACCCTGACTTGGGCTGTTATGGACAAGAAAAATAGGAAGAGAAAGAAAAAAAATTGAGCACAATTTCTTCATCTGGAAATTAGCAGACAGAACTGTTCAGAAAGAATACTATCTATATTTCATTGAACTATTTACAGCCCTTTCCAATTAAATTGAATTGAATTGTACGATTTATTGATATACTCAACCTGACAGCCCGAAGGCTGAATTATACTCAGTTTACAAGATATAAACAACTTTACTTTCACATCAATGTTGTAAAAGTTATCACACAACGTGAAAACGTTCCAAAACGAAACCATGCAGCAATGAAAGTAATTCAGGATTCTTACAACAGGATCAAATTATGTTTGCATATCACGGACAGAGAGATATACATGTAAATGTAGCGAGGAATTAGAGCGTGGAAGGAGAATGGGAGAAAGGAGGGAATTGGGGAGAATTGGGGAGAAAAAATTTCTTGATGGGACTAGGGTTTGCTGTGTGCAGAGTACAGACACCAATGGTTTTTCCACCGAGACGGGTGTCAGCGAATTATGGCCTTCTGCACATGGAAACTGAGGAGCCTCTTCTTTTAAGGTAAAGAAGCTTGCTTGAGAAACATAATAGAAAACAAAACAAAACAAAACTTACTCCACAGCAGTGCCATTCAGAGTCCACATCACATCGTTTTCCGTTGCAGTAGCAGGGTAGGCCTGGCTGATGCAAGCAAGGACCGCTTCAGAATTCTCCGGCATCCGGATGTTCTCGATCGTTGCTCTTACCTCAGGCGCGTCTGAAATTCAATTCAAATGAACATTAATTTTCTTCCATTCGATTTTACAACATATTTGACATCTAATTTATACCTAGGAATATAAATATAATTAAAGAAGTTATATTACAAGGAAGAAGGCGCGAATCCTGATAAGCAAAGCTTGTATTAAAAGGGTAGCCTGAATGTACAAATACATAATATACATTATAAGTAGAAGAAAGGAAGAAAGGGATAGGCAAGGAGGAGAGGAGGATAGAGAGCTTAGAGAAAGAGAAAACAAGAGAGGAAAAGAAGAGGACCGCAACGTAGTAGCAATGGAGTGTATGGCATGCATACAAAACATAATGGCAATAATGTTGAAATAGTAACACCAATGTAACATGTCAACTGCATTCTCTGCCTCTCTGCACGGTCGCCTGTTTGCCTCACATGCAATGTTGCACAAAACAATAGGCACCAATTGATGGGAGCATTGCTTTACAGTGCAATACAATGGCTTTGCAAAATTACACATTTCCGGTCTTGAATAGCACCATGTCAGCCCTTTTAGGCCAAATAAAATAAAAAAATGTTTGGCGTCCTGTTTTTTTGAAAAATAGGAAGGAGGAGGCCCTTTTTTTTTTCTTTCTTTCAAAATGGCCGCTCGGTAGATTTTCCCGGACAGTCGGGCTATTTTTCAAGATGGCCGCCAACATTTTTTTTCATGTGTTTTTTTCAAAAATAAAATAAAATAAAATAGGAGGCGGCCCCCCAAAAGGAAGCGGGCGGAGACGCGTAACATGTATATTTTTTTTAATGACCTTAACACTGGTACAGTGTATACATTTATCTTGAACTGGAGACAGCTCATGCTGGGCCTTTTTTTAGGGAATACTCTCCCTCAATGGATTAAAAATAGCAGTCCTGGTGAAGTGTTAAAAAACAATCTTAAAAAATATCTGTTTAATTTAACCTATAATTGATTACCATTTATACCTTTCATGTCTGTACCTTTCCTATTGCACTTTTGTATATATTTATCATGTATTTCATCTTTTAACAAGCTGCGCCTTGAGCATTTGATTGTCAAGTGAATCCGGTGCCTTACAAATCTCATGTACATGTATTATAGTTATTATTATTATTTAATGATTGTAAATCCCTTACTAAAACTAATGAAATAATGTCAGGAGCCATCAGGCTGGAAGGGTCCTTAGCTTCTAAGCTTAAGTGTAATTTATAACCATCAAGCTTTCTTGGAAGTAATTTACACTACAGTTCACAGGAAATCATGGACAGAATACAAAGTGACCCCGTACATATATATATTTTGATGCAAAGAGAGCCACATTAATCTTTCCAAATTTCTTTTAGCTGTACATGAGCTTTAATAATACCTCTGTAAGCCGCATATTGACATCATCATCATTAGAAATCTGTCAGTTTATGACAGGTTCAGTGACCAAATCAGAATTCTACATCAAGTGTCTCTCAAAGTACCTCGGTCTTGAGCCATTCGTTTCAGCATTTCATATCCTGTTGCTCCACATTCTGCGATTAAATCATCTAGAAAGCCTTTACGAGGACTTCCCCTCTTCTTCTTTCCATGTATAATTCAATCCCATTCCTTATAAACTTACATGGGAGTTGGACATACGTCTTCCTCGTCTGAATCTCGCCGTGGCCGTTGGTCACCGAGCACATATACTCTCCTCGGTGGTCTGTTGTGATCGGGTTGAGCCTGATGGTGTTGTTGGAGATCTGCCTGACAAAGCCCTTCCTGGCGCCGTTCACAAGGATGTAGGGCACTGGGTAGGTCCTGGACCAGGTGACGCTGGGGAGAGGGCTACCGGTGGCGACGCACTCCAGACGGACATCGCTATTGAGCTGGGGGTTGTTCAGGTTGGGCGTGACGAAGCTGACGAATGGAGGGCCTAGAGACAGACGATTGTCAAAAGAAACGATTCATTTTCATCTTGGAGACATGTGCTCCCACATCTACACATGATCTTTAAAAAAACTTTAGCAGTTCTTCACCTTAACTCAACTGCCCTGATATTCAATTAAAGCCCCACTGCACTACTTGTAGCTACTTGCACCCTCTATATAGCAAACAATGCCTTAGCGGTACCCGTTGGTCCCCAATGATCCCCCTTTTCTTATTTTAATTGAGAGCTGATTTGATGAGATAGCCACCTGTCAGTGACCATGCAGGGAGGTCTAATCCCTCCTGGCCAAACTAGTACAGACAGGCTTTAATTAATAGTGGCGATTCTACTGGCAAGTTCACATAAACCACACGACTGAACCGATGTTTGAGAGGATCGACAGCGGATTGTCAAAGAAACGGTTCGCTCAGTGTGTGTAGGTAAAGCACTTCTGTAACACAGAAGCTCCCAAGCTACTCTTGAATTCTCTTTCCTACACATTTACAATATTAAAGGCTATGAGCAAGATGGATGTCAAAAGAACAATTTCTTCTTGATGACATACATGTAGGCTTCCATACCTGAACATATAAACCTGAGCCCCTTACCTCTCCCTAAAATGTCACGAATATTATTTCTTGAAGTGATTAAGGTATTCTGATAAGTCTTATAAAACAAGTTTACAAGAGGAGCATGAAAAGTGACAACAAACTTCTATTCTTTTTGGTTACTTCCATACCTTCTTTATTCATTAATTTGTAAACCCCCCCCCCCCCCACCTCTTCTCACACCAAACTTGAATACTTAAAAAAAACAGCACAAATTACAACAACAAAATAATTCCTAACAATTTGAGGGGTGGAATTATCAAAAGTTTTGTTTGAAACCTACCAATTACAAGAAGGTCCGTCACCACTTCTTGCGCCGGTGGCCCAGTAAACCTGCAGCTCCACGACCCTTCATCACGTATAATATCGGCATTGGCGATGGTGATGATCCAGTGATACGTAGAGGGCACTCCTTGTTCTTGTGTTACTTGCAGCGTGTACCCAACCCGATCGTCGCGGAGAAGAGACTGTCCAAAGCTGATGATATCTCCATCATGGTACCACTCAATTTTTTCGTCCATGTTGGTGTTGGTGACCGTGCAATCAAGGGTTATTCGTTGTCCCGTGATGATCGGCTGAACAGAGGACATTGGTTGAATCTGCTGGGCGAGTCCTGCAAAAATGGACAATTGGGATAGATAGATTCTTTACATGATTCAAAGAGAGAGAGAGAGGATGGTGGGGAAAGATTTCCTTTTGCGACAGCCACCTAAAAATTACAGCACATGCGATCACATGCTAACCGTTAGGGTGGGTGTCAAGTTATAATGAATAAAACTGAAGATTTGTTCATTATTATTTATTATATTAAACCCTATCACTAACCCTAACGGGATGCTGTAACTTTTAGGTGGCTGTCGCAATATGAAATCTAATGATTCAAGCGATTACAAAAATACATGTTCACCTTTATAAATAAAAGGCCTAGATCTAGATCTGGACTCTAGATCTAGATCTGGACTCTAGATCTAGACCTATTCTACTTTTTCTTAGATAATTTCTTATAAAATGATCCTTTTTTACCAAATTTATCATGTTTCTCTCAAACCTGCAACAGGATCATCACATCTTGTTTGTTACATGTGGAAAATTGCATGTGTTTTAGAAAATGGGCGCTTGTGCACTTTCTCACAAGGCACCTACTGACCTACAAGGCGCGGTTCAGTGTTCATTTGACAACTTTGTGTTGATCACGAAGAAGAATTACACACAAAACTCGCGCATGCGCAATGCGCTCTTCTGTTCGCTCAAGCCCGACTGACGTCATTTTCATTCACAAAGTGCTAGCGTCACGATGCTCGTAGTTGATTGGGTGTTTACTCATTTCATTTGCATATTTTCCCACAATGTTAAACCTATGAGTGCGATTATTTCTGCCTGCGACTTCTCAATTACGTTGATATCAAACTCGTTATAATTCCATCCCGACTTCGATTTTTGAACAATTTTTTTCGCCATCGGTGTCATCGATATTTCTAGGTACTTTCAGCAAAATCGTATGGTGGTTCTTTGTTTCGGTAAGTCATATTTTTTGATGATTTCGTCGGAAGTTTTTGTAAACAGTAGGGGCGCTGGTCCGAGAATAAGGATCGTCTTCATAAACGAGGATCATCTTCTTTAACACGGACCGATGCGTCCTCAAAAATAAGGACCGTCTGCATTTTCGCAGACGTTTCATATTTTTGATCGGCGCATTGGCGATGCAAAAAACGGATTCTGCAATGATTTTCTTGATGCAATTTACATTGGGTTTGTACAGAGACCTTCACATTATGAGCAATAAATCCTTGGGAAGACGGACAACCCATAAAAGTAGACGGACAACTAGGGTTATTTTCCCCCGGGGAATCCATTTTTGGCATCGCCAGCGGGCCGTTCTGTAACATGAAACCCCCAGAGCGCCGATGAAAAAAAACCTCCTCGAAAATGCAGACGACCCTTATTTTTGAGGACGCATTTTGTCTTCGTTTATGAGGATATCCTTGTTTATGAGGACGATCCTCATTCTCGGACCAGCGCCCCTACTGGTAAAGGATATGTATGTGTACAGTAGGTTGAAGTGTGTGTAAAGCTACGTGCAAATTGTATGTGAGCGACATGAGTATGTAGAGAGCGACATCGTTGAAACCACATACACTGAATGTGTCTTTGGTCACCATTTTTTGCTTGGTGTTCGGTCTGTGTTCGGCGTGGCTAGACCTAGGCCAGGCCAGGCTGCTCGCCTGTCGAGTGGAGTGCACCAGGTACAAAAACTACAATACACCGCGCACAGTGTAGCGAATCGCCCATGCCTCGCAACTAGCAGACAAGCGAGGGTCGCGCGATCAGCCAATCAGCGACGCGTATTTCCGTTCACTGAGTTGGATAGGGTTAGGGGATTCTTCTACGTGTTGATTGAATCAATTATAATTTTTTCCATAAAGTGCGAAGGAAAGACACACAACTAGGGAGGCCAATGCCCGGGCGTAAGGCTTCTACGCCTACGATTTGTGCGCTCGTCGCCCACTTCAAAAAATTAGCAGAGGGAAAAAAATGATGTAAAAAAAAAAATTGATGAAAATAAGAAAAGAAAATACAATCATACATTTCACAACATACCTATAATCACGGATCTGTAACAGTCTTTCACCATTTGTTGACGATCTTGCAGATTTTGACGTATTTGAGTCCAATAATTCTCGTAGCAGAACAACTTTACGAACGCGCATCCCAGACTAAGAAAATCCTAGAGGGCGTAGAGGTTTGCTCACTAAAAACCTTCTCATGGGCTGAAGGTAGACACTAAAAATATGGGATCCGTTTTGAGTAAAGAACTTTTGATAGAGATCAACATTTCAGATGTTCACAATTGCCACTTCTAACAACTAGAAAATATAAAGAAAAAAGATTATATCTTTTTAAATACAGATTTTTACAAACTGAACATTTGAAAGTAGATAGAGTACGATGTTTCTGTCAATCTTGCGTTTGTTTGAGCCCTATAGCTACATCCATCTCAAAATGAGAAGAAAAACTGTGAACAGTGACGTCATTGTTCGCGCCAAAAATAAAGGGTATTGCGACATATGTCTGAGCTCCACTGAGCTCCGGTCAGATCGTGCGCAAAGCGTAGTCTTATTTATAGACCCTAGTACCTTATTCTCACAGCACTAGATACGAGTGTCGTGCAGTATAATGTATGAGAAGTGTTAAAAAAAATATTTCAGTAAAAAAAAAAGTCTACGTGAGCAGTCTATACTCCAATTGAGAATTGAAATGAAAGACATGATTTGAAGGTGTGTGTTGTATGACACATGGTTAGTGAGTGTGTATGTTACGTATAGCGAAAGGGAGAGAGAGAGAGAGAGAGAGTGAGAGAAATATTAGTACACGTACATGACGTACGTTGCATGGATCATGCTACTGTGTTCGCTGCAAGATGGATGTTAATTGGACCTCGTAACTTCTCGATCGTTGATAATAAGGAATACTCATGAGGAAATCAAATTGTTGGAATACACATCTAAGGTAAATATCAATGAATTATATATGTTTCTTAGCTGCCAATTTGTATATTCCTTCTTCATTTTTGAACCATCGCCTTCGGCTCGTAGTAGTAGAAGATGGAATCGTTCGCACATTGATGGCTGGATTTCAGCCTGCATTGGGGCTTGCCTGCGCGGTGTGTACGTGTGCGACCGATTCAAGGCTAGCCGCTGTTGAGTGATTGCACTTTCGCGCGAAGTTTTAAACTTCATCATGAACTTTGTCCGGACAATGACACGCCCATTGCCTCGGGCCTGTCTAATTATCAACGTAATTTCGCGACATGGATTTATCTGTTTCAAGGCTCTTGCGTACGGCCAAGGCGTAGAAGGAAGGGAGTGTTTACAAGCTGGATATCTCCTATTTTATGGAACTTCTGGAGTCGGCAGATGGGTGAGTTTTCTTAGTGAAAGTAAATGCTTTCTTTTAATCTTTGTTTTATTTTAAACAAATTCGTAATTAAAAAGTTAGATTTGAGCATTGGCCTCCCTAACACAACTTTACTTAGTCTTAGACTAGATCTAAGTTAGACTAGAGAAAATAAGTATCGGGCCTAACAGAGATGCATTAAAATATGTCGTTCCTGTGCATTTTTGCATTTAAAAAAATCAAATTAAGGCAATAATTTACTTGCATCGACCCCTTTGCCCAGACAAATCTGCAGATCGCCTCGGCGGTCCCTGGCCTGAGCTGGGCGGCGCGGCTTGCTGCAGCAGATCCAACCGCTCGAGCGGCCAGTTGGCAATTCAAATGCAATCCGCACTGACAGTCAGTTCCGGGTTTGAGCAACAACACACATTCACAATCAATCACATCAAAACAAATATGAATTCGTACTAATTTTGGTTAATAGCCTGCAAAACTATACTCTCAAACAATACAGATTCATGAAATACAGTTACCTTCAAACGCTAACAGACTGAAACACGACAAAAAGAGGCAGAATTTCAAATTGTTAGTCCCCATTTTGAACACTTCTTGGTTTCACGAACAGTACAGAAAACCTTTGAGGTGTGTGTGTCTGTCGCCCTCTTTAGACCAAAGCTGAACAATTTCGCGCCCGCGCCAAAGACGAAGATATCTTTTCGACAATTCCAGTTATTGAATGCATTACTTGAACAGAAATAACCTTCTAATATTGGTTTATGGACATCCGCGGAGACGGTTTATCTTCAAATAATTGTGCTTACCCTTTCGGGTATTGATATTTTATGATCAGTCACTTAAAAAGCAGAATTTAGAGTACATTTATCGTCGTTTTAGACTCTGATCGTTTCAGAATGGTTCTGCAGAACAGCGGCCGCTACAAGGCCGATCGCAGTGACAACGCCGACGGTGGTTGGGCCAAGTGAGTACTGTACAGTAGTTGCGGCTCGAGCGCGAGCTCTAGCTCTAGCTCGGTGCGCTGACATTACCAGTAGGGGCGCTGGTCCGAGAATGAGGATCGTCCTCATAAACAAGGATATCCTCATAAACGAGGACAAAATGCGTCTTCAAAAATAAGGGTCGTCTGCATTTTCGAGGACGTTTTTTTTCATTGGCGCTCTGGGGGTTTCATGTTACAGAACGGCCTGCTGGCGATGCCAAAAATGGATTCCCCAGGGGAAAATAACCCTAGTTCACCGTCTACTATTAAGGGTTGTCCGTCTTCCCAAGGATTTATTGCTCATAATGTGAAGGTCTCTGTACAAAGTCAATGTAAAATGCATCAAGAAAATCTTTGCAGAATCTGTTTTTTGCATCGCCAATGCGCCGATCAAAAATATGAAACGTCTGCGAAAATGCAGATGGTCCTTATTTTTGAGGACGCATCGGTCCGTGTTAAAGAAGACGATCCTCGTTTATGAAGACGATCCTTATTCTCGGACCAGCGCCCCTACTGATTACGGCGTCACTTTGAAGTTTGAGTTTTGTTTTGAAAATGTTGTTAACATCGAAGGGAGCTGGAGGGGGTGTGAATTGAGAATGACGTTGAGATTAACACTATCACTTCAAATGGTCTTTGCATTATTGTTAATTGGGGAAGTTCACAGTTCATGATATTAAATTAAATTTAATAAATTTGAAGCAGAAAATGAGAAAATGACTCAAGTCTTGAGAAACAGTGTCAGTGAAACAAATAACGGTGAAACTGAGAAGTGAGAGGAACTGGCAAGTGCAGTGTTTCGGTGAAGTTTGAGCAAATTCCGATTGAAAATAAGAAACTTTTTAATTTATTTTTGATATTGCAATCATTAATCAACCATAAATTGTAAACAATGTCATGTGACGTAGATCATAGGCTAGACTAGTAGTAATCCATGCAGTGAGGACCTCTCCGATTTCCTCGGCACATAAAATTAAAATTTCAAAAACTTTCATTTCTTTGTTATTGAAATTTGAATAGGTCTCGATCTAGATCTAGATCTATTGTCTAGATCTAGTCTATATTAGATCTAATTGATGAGAATAGATTTTTTAATTTTATGAATACAAAAACTATAGACCTATAGTCTCCCTCCGAGTTAGATTCTTTTGCTTCCCCCTATTTGTTGGTGTACGAGTAGTTTTGTTCAGACCCCAGCCGCAAGCTTGTATTCAAGCATTTTTTATTTTCAGCAGAAAATCAGAAGATTCATCCGAAGCCAGACTACAGAGGTCAGTAATCAATGATGAACTGGATTTACTGTACGGATTTGACCGCTACAAGGAGCCTGCCGAAAGGGTGGGATGGCTTATCAACATGCATCCAGTAAGCCATCCTAAATTGTTATTATTTTCTATCACAGGCTATTCTTCAAAATCTCTTTGAAAATATTAGTCCCAAATAATGAAATTTAAGGTAATAGAGTCTACTTCATTAAAGTCCCACTGCACTACTTACATTATAAAAACAATGCCTAATAGGTGACCATGGGTCCCCCATGATCCTCTTTTTCTTATGTTAATTGGGAGCTGACCTTGCAGGGAGTTCTAAACCCTCCTGTACACTAGTACAGGTGGCCTTTAATTGGAGGCTATGGGAACTTTTCTTTTCATTTATAATATTACTTGCTTGAAATATGATAGGTAACATTGATTATTGTGACTTTGGCATTGTATTTGTTTGCATTTTCAAAATGTTTCAAAAACACTACCGTACCCACCGATCGAAGTGACAAAAGCGGTCGAAACAGTGTATATTCAATCAATAAGATTAATTGTTCTGATATCAGGGCACATTTTTATATTGAATTTGGATACTGTACATTTAGGTGTCGATACCTACCGGTATACGCATTAATTGATTCTGACTGAAAAATGTCCTGATTTTGTACAAAAATCAATACAAATTGTCATTTTGGCCCAAAAGTAACCAATGTGCAATGACCAAATTATTATTTATGGGGTCCATATGACCACTTTTTCTAGCATCAGGGCACACATTTACATAGGATAGGCTCAATAAATCTCTTTGGAAAAGTTATCTGTGACCAAAAGGGTTGCAAAAGGGCTTAATGGACTATTTTCTTACCCTGTCAGGCAGACATTTTGGATGAGAGTAAGAAGCTGATCAGTGCTGTGGACTATTACTTCCTTCAAGATGATGGCAGTCGCTTCAAGGTATTTATACATCAAATTGTTAATCAAATTGTTAATCAAATTGTTAATCAAATTGAGCGTATACCACTTCTTAGAGGCTGGGGATCACAAATTTGGTTCAAAATTATCATGGTATTTAGTTTACTACTTGTATCATATTTTGGGAATAAAAAGAAGGCACTTAGAAAAGAATGAAAAAATTGTAATAAATAGACAGAATTTCAAATTACTTCTGAAAATTCCACATGTTCCTAAATTTCTAAGGTATACTGGCAAATTATTCCATAAAACAGTGGCTGCATATGAAGACGGCCTTTCCCCTGTAAGAGTTTGTCACAGTTTGTGGGACATAAAGTAAAGACTTTTTACTGGAATGCAGCATTCTTTTTGGTTTATACTGTATCAACAATTCAATGAGATACAGTTTAACCCTATTTAGCCCGGGGGGGGGGGGCTTGAGAAGCCCCCCCCTCGACATTTTTCGCGATAATTTTTTAATGCAAGAAAATCTTGCACTGAAATTTTGTGACTTTTTTCTTTCGAGTCTTGCGCAACTTTTGAAAGAAATTTTTTGAAAATCGGACCTACCATTACAAAGTCACGTGTCCTTTTGTCTTCGCATGTCAGCCCGAAAATCGCTCATTTTTGTGATTTGTGTACAAAACATATGGAAATTTTCATTTTTCAAATAAAGAGGTAAAACATTGGTTATTTGGTCTTGTTTAGATTTTAGGTGTTTATTTTGGGGTCAAAATAGTTGAATTATAGTTGGAAATGAAATAAAACAACAAAAACAATGAAATACATAAGTTAAAAAACAAAGAAATACATAAGAAATTATCAAAACAATACCGTAGATAACATAAGGAATAACCCTGGTTTTTCAAATTTTTGTGTTGTATTATTATTCCAAATGGTCTAACAAATATATGTAGTGAGAAAGAATGCTTAAATAAGAATAATGTCTGATTTATGGGCAAAAATGTGAATTTAATGACCTTATTTGCATAAATTACCATAAATATGCAAATGAGTGAATTTTTCAAAAAAATTGAAATTACCATAGTATTCTATACACTTCACTTGACATGTATGCAAATTTTCGCGGCGATCGGGCATTTCACGGCCGAGATCATAGGGGGGGGCCTGAGAAGCCCCCCCCCCCGGGCTATGCAGTTTCAAAATAGCCCGGGCTAAATAGGGTTAACCTGTCTATAAAGACCACCCAAGGGAGACAAGAAAAGTGTTCTATATAGGCAGGTTTCTTAGTAGGCCCTACATGTTTCAATGTGAAACGATTTTCAAGGGAAACAAAAAGGAGTGATCTTTGTAGACAGGTGGTCTTACTATACAGGTGGTCATTAAAGCAGGTTTGACTGTACTATGGAGCAAACTGATGGAAACATTCTATTTTTCTCTGATTCAGGTTTCCTTCCCGTTCCGACCCTACTTCTACATCGTCACCAAGAAAGAAAGCGAGAGGGAGGTATCTGCCTACCTGACTAGGAAGCACTTTGGAACGCTTGCTTCAGTGGAAACGGTCTACAAGGAAGACCTTGACTTGGTATGTATCAAATCAGTGCCCTGGTTTCATGAAGAACAGTTCTCCCATAGGTTCAACAATTCTTGTGTTTTTATTTTATCATATCCCTGTAGCATACTGTACATGTAGCTTTCTGTCATCATATTGGACAAAATCTGTTCTTCACTGCAGCCATTTTGGTTTAGTACTTGCATTCTTTTCAAGATTTTAGGCTAGAATCCTCTCTGAAGAACTTGATAATAAGGATTGGTGCCTTAATAAAGAGCATGAGCGCATCGACTCAAATTTGAATCTGAGACCTCCTTGTTAGGAGACCACTGCTCTACCACCGAGCCATCGTGCCTCCTGAGACTGAATTCTCCCTTCTTTTTTTCTTCCAACAGCCAAATCACTTGGTGGGACTGAAGTGTATCTGCCTGAAGCTGAGCTTCCACTCAACA
Source organism: Strongylocentrotus droebachiensis (assembly GCA_035222895.1). Taxonomy (NCBI): domain Eukaryota; kingdom Metazoa; phylum Echinodermata; class Echinoidea; order Camarodonta; family Strongylocentrotidae; genus Strongylocentrotus; species Strongylocentrotus droebachiensis. The sequence continues at coordinate 29,094 of JAVYIG010015218.1, forward strand.
CAGGATCTGATGAAGGTCCGACGTGAAATCATGCCGCGAGTTCGCAAGAATCGAGAGCGCGAGAAATCCTCCTCGGCCTACACCGCCCTTCTAACCAGGTATGATGCAATTCCTCAAACCAATTGGTATCGACTCTTTATTATTTCACAAACCGTGGCCCTGATTGTGAGCAGTGGTGTATCATTAAAAAGATAGAATTGAACTAAAATACTCAATACATTTAGCAGGGATGCCAGTTTTCACGGGAAAGCATGAATTCAGACCCTGGCGAGTTATTTTCAGGCCATACACGTAGTTGAGGCTTTTTTGTGTACAAAATAGCTCATTCTAGGTGACTTACAGGCCCTCTGATCAATTCTAACTGGCATCCCTGAATTATGGACGGGAAAGTTCTTGTTAGTTTTAAGGTGATATTGATTTGCTAGTACAGTCAAACGTGCTCTAGTGACCACCTGTATTATATAGAAAGACCTCATTTTTTATTTCCGAAAATGATTTCTCAATGAAACATGTACTCAAGAAACCTGTACAGCAAGACCACCTACCTATAAAGACGACTTTTCTTGTCTCCCTTGCGTGGTCTTTATAGACAGACTGTTTCACTGTTCATGTACATTTTGGTATAATCCACGACTTTGCATTTTGAAAATGTGTGATAAAAAATTGATAACACTTTGAAATAAATATTAGAATTACTCTTTATTTAGCTCTCCAGGGAAGTATAATTTGTTTTAAACCAAATAAAAATACAATTTTAGAAATTAGACCTCACACTATTGATTTCTTAATCTCTGAAACATCATTGATTGTTGTTCCCTTTATCATCAGCCATCTCGGTGGAGACGACAACCCTGGGGGAAGGGGGGCAGGAGGAAAGAAGATCAACGACCAGATGGATAACATCATAGATATCAGGGAGTATGACGTCCCTTATCATGTCAGAGTGGCCATCGATAAGAAGATTCATGTGGTAAGTCTTTCACACAGAGAATGATGATTATGTATTTAAAACCAAACTCAAACGTTCAAGAATAACTATTTATGCCAAATAAAGATGTGATTTCATCTCTCCTCCCTACGTTTTCTTATTTCACCTTTTTCTATTTCCCTTTTTCCTATTTCCCTTAATCTGTATGTTTAGTGCTTAATATTTTAATGTTTTTTTTTTAACTAAGTTTGTTTTGTATCTCGTGTTTATTCTTTGTATATTTCTTTATGTATTGGGTGCCCCATTAATCAAGCCTTGGCTTTTAGGGGCACCCTGACCATTTACACTGTATCGATAATGTTCATACACGCATGATTTGTATACGGTTTTTTATTTTAAATGGTTTAATCAAACAAATTAAATTGAATTGAATTGAATTGTATTCATCCAGCACCTGATGCAAAAAAGTAGGATTCAAAGCACTTGATTTTACCCAGTCATCAGATTGATATTAACTTTAAAAAAAAAAAAGGTCAATCTGTATATGTTCAGGGTCACCAGGGCAGCATTTAACAAAACCATCATAAGTTACAAGTTGACCGAAGACCCATTGAAACGAATTTATTAAATTTAACACGTGTTTCAATTGGATGTCAGTGGACTTGTACTTAAGACAGTTTCGTGGAACGATTCCCAGGAGGTCATACTAAATTTAATTTTGCTTTTGATGTTATTCAAGATTCCTCTCTCAGTAGAGGATAGAGTGGCAAAATATTCTTGTGACCTAAAGCGATATACCAGATGTACAGGTGTATATTCAGAAAGTGATAATTATTTCTTTAGATGATGTGATTTTGATATTTCTTTTTGATATCCCTATCCCTTCAACAAATGCTAACACTGCATCGGACTTAACAAACCATTCTCCTCAAATCTAATTGTTTGAATCTCTCTCTCTCTCCCATTCTCTCTCTCTCTCTGTCTCTCTCATTCTGTCTGTCTGTCTGTCTCTCTCTCTCTGTCTCTCATTCTCCTTCTCTTTCTTTCTCATTCTGTCTGTCTGTCTCTTTCTTTCTCTCATTCTCTGTCTCTCTCTTTTCAATTTTACAGGGTCATTGGTACTCGGTACAGGGGAGGGGTTCCATGGCACCCGTCATCACACAGAGAGATGACCTGCTAGAGAGACCGGTAAGTCCTCGCTTGAGCTGGAGAGATGATTTATTGTACTAGTGGAAAAGATGATGATGATGATTAGTGCTGTAGTCAAACGTTTAACCGTCCGGTATCCGACCGCCCATGGCGGATTCCGTTTTCAATTGGATGGTTTCGTTCTCCCATTTTTTAAATTTTTTTTATATTTTTTTTATAATTTTTTTTTTTTTTAAGTTTCAATTTATTTATGCCCCTCCACCTGGTACTATGCCTGGCAATGTCTACCAGCTCAGTAATCTGTGTGTTGACTCACCACTCCAAAACTAGAACAACACTCCAATTTGTCTGTCATCTTGGTTTGAAAGTAATCTTTGTAATAGATCTCAATATGTAGTTTATAATAATAATTCATCCAACTTTTACACACTGCGTACCACAAGGTTCTATCCTAGGTCCTCTACTGTTTTTAATTTACATTAATGATCTTACACATTCTTCTAAATGTTCTTTTAAATGAAAGTCGTTCCCGCGTGGTTTTTTTTCACAGTCGGTCAACAATAAAAAATTTTTTTTTTTTTTTTTTTATTTTTTATTTTTTTTTTTATTTTAAATCGTTTAACCGAAAACCGTCCGGCTTTGACTGGCGGTTAAACGGAATTGGAGATATCCGTGATGTTACAGCACTAATGATGATGATAGTGCGGTATGGTATGTAATCCTGTAGGATTTTTTTGCCAAAATTGATTTTGTTTTTTGTTTTCTTTTGTTGTTGTTGCTGTTTTGGCTTCAAAGGGGTCCCAATTGACCAAAAATGAAGGGGTTCAAATTTTCTGACCCCTCCTTCACTTCCTGGGGGTCCATATTGGGCGCCAAAATGGCTTATATAAAGCGCAATAGGGAAATTTGGTGTCTTCGGGAAAATTTGAACCCCATCAATTTCTGATAGCTTGGATCCCAATAAATCCAAAAATGCAAAAAAAATATGCAAAAAAAATGCAGAAAAAAAAAACCAAGATGGTGATGATGATTCTGGTGATGATGATTGATGATGTTGAATTGTGGATGGTTATTGATGATTCTGGTGATGATGATGACGATGATGATGATGATGGTGATGCTGATAATGATGCTGATAATGTTAATAATTATGATTTTGATGAGGTGATGATAATGGTGATGGAGATGATGGTGATCATATGATGATGATGATGATAACGGTGATAACAATGATGGTAATTACTGTGATTGTGGTAATGAGGTAATGCCAGTAACTTAAATCGAGAGTAAGGGCAGATGATCATATTGCAGTTAGTAATGAAATGTTGATGCTCCACATGGTGTTAATTGTAATTAAGCCAAATAATATGATGATGGTAATGATGATGAGGTGTTGAAGATGGTGATGGTTTTCATGATGGTTATAAAGATGACAAAGATAATGATAGTAATGATGTGGTTATGATTATCATTTTGATTAGTAACTGAAGTAATGGTGATGGGTGTCATCGGAGTTGGCTATGATTGTACTCCGGCTGCTGAAGATTTCAGTGTTTCATGTGATTGAATTGAATCGAGATCATGTGTAGGGATCATGATGAAATTGATTTCTAATGATTTCTATCATACCACTATTTTGTTTTAAAGGAAATAATAATTTTCACATGTGACAAAATTGAAATGAAATGTTATAAGAAAAAAAGAAATTGAACTGTATTTATTCCAGACAACTGTTACTTGTAAACCACTAATTCAGCGAAAATTCTTTCACTTTTAAGTAATTTACATGCTCCAATTGTTTAAATCAGTTATGCTTTAATACATTCAAGAACACTCTTCATATATTTTTAATCCTCAGGACCCTGTTGTGCTGGCCTTTGACATTGAAACCACCAAGCTACCGCTCAAGTTCCCAGACGCAGAGACAGACAGCGTCATGATGATCTCATACATGATTGACGGACAGGTGAGAAATATTTAGTGAAAAATTAAATGGAAAGCATTGATACTCTATTTAATCACAAATCGTGAGATCATCTCAAAAGGGTACTTGGAAACTTTCACTATTCCTCTGCAGACCCCCTCCACTCCTCCTTCATAATTTTCCTTTTTTATTTGTCACATTTTTTTCTCCAGGGATATTTAATCACAAATCGTGAGATCATCGCAGAAGACGTAGAAGACTTTGAGTACACCCCAAAGCCGGAGTATGAGGGTCCCTTTATCGTGTACAACGAAGACACTGAGATGACCTGCCTGCAGAAGTTCATTGACCACGTCTTGGAGGTCAAGCCCAACATCATCGTCACGTACAACGGAGACATGTTTGATTGGTAAGTATGGCTTTCTCTCCCTCACCCCCCTTCCCCCATAGTGTTGGTTGATTTTTTCATTGCACTGCAAGCTTTCATGACTTTAAAACCTTGAGCCTCACGCTACATTTGATATTGAAGTTATGAAATTTCAGAAGCCAGCTACATTTTAGTATTAAAAAAATCCCAAAGAATGTGCTATTTCAGCCCAAACAAAAAATTCCAAATATGAAGTGATCACAATGCAGAATTGTTATATGTGTATGAAATACATGAAACTTCTTTGGATATTCCTTATTTATTTGTAAACTTTTTGTTTGTTTGTGTGTATGTGTGCTAATTAATTGGCTCAGTGGTAGAGCAACGGTCTCGTGATCGAAAGGCTTGGGTCAAAACCAAGTCAATGCGCTCGTACCTGCTGGTAAGGCATTAATCCTTATTACCAAGTCCCTCAGAGAGGACTTGAAGCCGTAGGTCCCCTGGTTGCTTACTTACAAGCATATACATGCTTTTTCAGCAGTCAGGTAGAACAATAATCTACCAATCAACCAACCATATCCAAGATCTTAGCGGAGGACAGTAGTTTCTAAATTTCAGACATAATTCTATTTATTGGGATTGTGATTGATCCAGGTCAAATGCGAGGTCTATTTGACAGATGTGGGGCCTGCAAGTCTAAGTCTATGGAGTCCCCGTTGAAACACATGTTATAGAATGTTTGCACATATAAAAGGGATGTCTGCAAACTTAGACTTATGACAGTTTAGTGAGACAGGCCATTAAAATTCAATGCCTTCATCAAGGTGTGCAATAATAATAATAACAATAATTAGATCAATTTATAGCACAGCAACTATATGAATATACTCTACTGCGCTGTGATGAAAATAAAGAGTGCTACTTGACAGACAAACAATAAAAAGCTATTCAAAAGCTCCTGTAAACAAGTTCTTCAACAAAACTTTGTTTCTTCTGTGTATGCAGGCCCTTCATTGAGACCAGATACAAACATTATGGCATTGATATGTACAGAGAGATCGGCTTCCAGAAGGATGCAGCAGGGGAATACAAGTGCAGGAGTGTGATCCACATGGATGCATACAGGTAGGTAATCACGGAGCTGACTTTTGCCCTGGTAACATCTAGTCTTGTGACCTTTGCTAAGGCATCTTTTGCTCTGGTGACATGTGCTCTGATGTCAATTGCTCTGGCAAGATTTGCTGTGGTGATGACAATGCTCTTGTGACCTCTGATTTGGTAAAAATTTGTTCTAAAGACCTTTGCTCGGGCGATATTTGCTTTGTCCTCATTTTCTCCTTTGACTCCTGCTCTCTGCTTTATTTCATCAAAGATACAGGGCTAGGCTCAGGGTTGTTTGATTTAAATCATGTCGATTTAAATCATGATTTAAATCGCGATTTAAATCACTTGATTTTTTTCAAAAAAATCACTGATTTAAATCAACTTTTATGAAAAAAATTAGTTTTCTCTATTTTCTCTTCTTCTTAACAGATACTTTCAATGTAATCATTTTCATTTCTGTTCCACATGCTTTAGAGATACTTTAAAAGAATGATACACCCTCATGGAGTCTGATTTAACACCACTGTTTTATTTTCAAATTGTAAAACAAGCAAAACTGATGAAAACAACAAGTTTCTAACGAAGTAATGATAAATAACTCTCTGTATGTACACCAAACTGTTAAATCTTCAATAAAATAATATATAAAATCTACAAAGGTGCTCAAAGTCCACAACTTGGATACTTTTACAAAACAGCTGAACTACTTGTATGTACCTCCTTCTTGTTACTATTAATACCCATTCTTTCAATTACTTAAGTTGAAGGCATATGTGTACATTTGATAAGAATTACATGTATATTTGCATGCTTGTGTATTTTCTTATCAATACCCATACATTCAATTACACAATTTCAAAGTACACATGTATACTTAATAAGTAAGAATTTTAAAATGGGAAAGTTGCTGGGCAAGTGTTACTGTATGCAGCAATACAACTGCTGTGCTTGCTTGTTCATGTAATAGTTTGAAAAAACAGCACATCAATGATGTGGTGGACAGTGGTGCTTATCCTGCATCTTGCAACGAAATTTATTGAAGTTTTATTTGGAACTGAGGTTACACTGTAATGAAAACATAAAATGTGTATTTTGTTACAAGCATATCAGGAAGTGCCTATTGCAAATCTGGTTAAATATTACATTCAAATTAGATGTTAACGTACAGACTGATATAAACATTTCAAGAGTTTAAATGTATACATAATACATAACATTACTTGGGCTTCCATAAAATGTCCCTCTCTATAATGCAAATAAATAAAAAAAAAATAAAAAAAATTACCTGTATATAAGTGGATTATTGTGTCAAATAGTACAATACACAATGTTCAAAAGACTACTTGACCACTATTATTGGTGTAAAACAGTTTAAATATAGTCTAAAACTTGTTAAGTGTGACCATTATTTTTCGTTGGAAAAAAATAAAAAAAATCTGATTTAAATCATAAAAATCCGATTTAAATAAAAAAAATCCGATTTTTTTGATTTTTTTAAAAAAATCAAAAAAATCAACAACCCTGGCTATGCTTACAGAAGTAATTTGGTTTGAGGTGAGCTTGAGGGTTATGCAGGTGTCATTTGTAAGACGCACCTTTTGATCCCCGGGGATGGTGCGTCATGGTTGCGTCATGTTCCCCAAAATCGCGACGCACAGTACCGTCATGGCTGCAAAATGTCCGTCACAATACTGACCCATATGTGCGTCTCAGTAAGTCACTTTACCACGTTGCGTCATTTGGTGTGTCAATGGGACCGTCACTTTCTCCAAGCTTGTCTGAAGGTGTGTCATAGGACCGTCATGTTTTTGATGATATTTCTAACATACTGGGAAGAAGAAAAGGAGCGCACGCACGAGCTACCGATTTTGAGTTGAAGCTCGACCAGCGCGCGGCACCAGTATGCGAAATGCAAGTTTCACTCCATGTCTTCGCTCGCCAAAAATGTTTTTAGTTTTGCTAAAAATTAAAAGAAAACAAATACACAAGTCAACGAATAGATCAATAAAACTTGTCTTACTGTGTTCTGTTTTTCATAAAGCTTTGTGCATGTGGTGTATAAAACGTGTTCATCGCCACTTGTCTCTCACATACGTTCACTTATAGCGACCCGTTCTATTTGAATAACCAACGGACATCTGCGTGAATCCGAACATGTGTGTGCTAGAATGTCAAATCTTAAAATTCGCGTTGCGCCTTTATTACTGCCTATATCGCTATGAAACTTTCCATACTAACTAAAATTATTATGAATTTTATGTCAGTGAAATAAATAAATTCCATGGAATAAAACTCGAGATATTAATGTGTTTTGAGCTTCGCCCCTCGAAAAACACGACGTCTACTTTATAATGTGATGACCCTATCAAGCAATGCACGAAGTAGAGACTTGGTATGAATATTAATTAGGGTTGAATCCATACATGGGCGAAATTTTCGCTTCTCCGCTGTATTTTTATGCCTCCGTTACGAAGTAGCCGGAGGCATTGCCATTATGTTTTCTGGTTGTCCGTCCGTACGTCGTACCGTACGTCCGTCCGTCCGTACGTCCTGTTCTCGTGATCGCGTTATCTGAAGAACCCATTAATGGATTCCTGCCAAACTTTGGTCATGTATGTATCTTGCAGAGCCGATGAACTGATTAGATGTTGGGGTCACGAGGTCAAAGGTCAAAGGTCACATGGCTCATTATGTATGCAAAAACAGCTCGTGATCGCGT